>OX393558.1:190000-297500 GCA_947650365.1 Chamaelirium japonicum | reverse complement strand
AAAAAAAAAAAAACAATTTGGGTAGGGTTTAGATCACAGATTTGCTTCAATGTCTGGCTAAAAATTACCCCGATGAAGATGATTAGAAATCTTAAATGAAGGAACTGAGGAGCACTCACATGAAGAAGGAGGCGGTGACAACAAGTCCGACGGAGAGCATCATGACGGCCAGGGTTGGGTACCAGGCGACGGGGACGGGGCTCGATATGGGCTTCGGCGGCGCCTGGGGGCCATCGTTGCATTGCAAACAGGGAGACGTGTCATAAACCCTCGAAACCTCAGAATCCTAACATGGAAGGCTCCACGGTTTTGTGGAAAGAGATCGGAGCCAGAGATCGAGATGGAGGGTGTAGGGTTGTGATTCTGCTTACCATCGATCGGGGAGAGGAGAGGAGGCCGAACGCTCAGGTTTTCAGATCTCCCTCCGCTTCTCGACTCCGGGTTGTGACGAATGATTTTCAGTCCAGCACGTCTTGAAGATCCTCCGGGCCGAGAGAACGATTTTGTTCCAACCTCCTTAAAGAGGTTGGAGCATCCCGCTCTCTCTCATTGGTCCATATCGAGGGCTTTTGGTCATTTCACCGTATAAACAATTTGAAATGACAAACATATCTTGGAGTGGACCAATGAGAGAGTGGGATGCTCCAACCTCCTTAAAGAGGGTGGAACAAATCGTACTCGCCGGCGATGGACTGTTCCGAAAAACAGGCTGAAGGGCCTGCAGTTGTGGTAAATGGGCCTCTTTAGTTCTTGGATGGCACTCAGAGCCCATATGTATATTATAGCCCGGATCCGGATCTGGATCCGAATCCGAATCTGAATCCGAATCTGAATCCGAATCCGGCTTGATATCTTTTTTTGAAGAGGACATACATGTCAATGTTAGAGTGATGACCCTAAGTTCCATTGCACAAGAGAGACCAAAGTTCCAAGGCCGCCAAGTGCCAAGTGCCAACTGCGTGAGCGCAACGCACCGTATTTTTTCCTCACCAAAGAACGAGAATGCATTGTTTTTGCCCACAGCTGTACGTCTTTATTTATACGCCACATGAAATGAGACAAGTCTGAGATTCTATCATGCGACCGCTCGAGACGATAACAGTGGAGTAAACCACTGGATACAATCGTAACTATTGTTACAAATATTTGTTTTGATAAGAGAATGAAAAAATCGGTTTTTGCGTTTAGACCCATATTACCGAGGGGGAGAAACATTAATGTATATTTAATAGAACTCCCTACATAGGCCTTTGTAACTTCCCAAGAGCCACGACCTAGCCCATCACACACACGCGCGCACGCACGCCAAACCGAACATGGGTAGGGTCGTAGACGCGATGGCCTTCCGGGTTCTTTTTGGCCTTGGATTTTTTTATTTATTATTTTCATGCATTTATCTCTCACATGTAGAGAGTAAAGGACCACCGTTATATGTAAAGAGCAGTAAGCTCTTCTAACGTATGCCATAATTGTTGGAAGTTAATCCGGGTCAGAGGCTCGCAGCGGAAGCGATTTGGCGGTCGAAAGATCGTTCATGGTGCACGTTACACTATTTTACTTTTTCATAGAAACTAATCTACATACGTGTGCATGTGTATGCACGAGAATCGAAAACCCCTAACGGTAATCTAGCGTAATGATTAACTAGCATGGATGCAAATCATAATGCTCGCTAGATCTACATGTTAGATTACACATACCTTTCGTACGGATCTTTTAACCGCGGAGAATTGTCTTCTTTGTCGATTTCGCGAAGATGCCGATGGTACGAATGGAGATGTTACCTTTCTTGTTCATCCGATCTCACACGATGCACGGAACGTCGCTCTCGGATCTCTGAGTGCCTCCGAAGTACGACCCTTCTCCTTCTTCAGAACTCCACGCGAGGAAGACGAAGTAGCAAGCGGAAAACGGAGAGAGATTAGGGAGAGAACTAGAGAGATGAGAGAGGAGGGGGTTCGGTTTTTTTTTCTGGCACATGGGGCCGGCGCCCATAGGTCCTTTTATAGGGCCGACCAACCCCCTTGGATAAGGATCCAAGGGGATAATGACCCCCCCCTCATTATCTCTCCATTATCTCCTTTTTATCTCTCGTTGTATTTATCCGTTTTTCCACTTTTTAGGGCTCGATCTTAACCGTTTTATCGCCCTATCCCTATCCATATGGCCGGCCCGATAGATAAGGGATTCTTATCCCTACATCATAGGGCCGGCCCTAGCAAGGTGTCCCATCACTAGGGTCGGCCAACAGTGAGGTCCGGCAGAGTGAGGTTTTTTACCAAAACGCCCCGACGCCTCATTTTGACCATTTCTAGCGTGCGATACCTAGCGGCCACTTCTTAACTAATCTTTACTAGTTACCTACTATTAACTGAGGCCACCGGAGGGTGCCTCTAGCAAAGTCAACTAGTCAACTCGCAACATGCCCCGGTGCATCGCACCTATGCAGCGAAGTTCACTTATGGCTAGGGATTACTACATGTGACTCTGCACTAGTCTCAGGCTCAACCCTTAGTACTCGTATGTAGTTACGCATCTACCGTGCTCTAGTGCCAAGCACACACGGAGCGTATACTTCTTTCTTCCTTATGCTTATGGTATTCCAAGGAGACGGTTCAAGAACCGTACATAATGTTGATAAAGTGGAACCATTAGGGACCGGGGTTCATGGCTTCCAACTCAAGCTCGATCGACACACTACCCGAGTGTACCATCGACCCTCTGAGCTCGAGTTAACCTGCGTGCCACCCAGAGTGCGACGCAGGCTGCACTCCAATTCACCCAGACTTACTATGTTCTCCATCATACCCCTGCTCTCCGCTTAGTAGTGGTAAACCCGTTGTCCCTCCACTTGATGCCATGATTCACTTCGAGCGGTGAAGACTACCGTCAGACTCGAATGATCATATGACTTGGTTCCTTCCAGGTTGACCTATACATCGTACCTCTGATTACCCCGTCGAGTAATCGAACCCGGTCAACAGTCAAACTGGTGACCACCAGGCCTGGGTTTGGTACAGTGTAAGTCACACCAAGGAACGCACCTCCCTTCAGGGGTGTGGATGGCCTGCAGGAGTGACACGCTAATGTAACGCCAGCCGAGTAACCCAGTACACCGTGGTTTTGGATCACTGCATATGGATCCTCACACATTGGTGCGCCAAAGCACCACGCAACTGGTTAGTCCATCAGACGTGGTTCCTCAGGGTTTAGGACCGTTTTACCCTAAGCAGAAACACGGCTTAGTGTACCAGTGTCTGCTCACTGATCTGTACACCGTGTTAGTTCCGTTCAGCCACAGACACTGTGCCTGGTGATGACCATGGTGAAGACATCCCATGAACTGTCATCGCCAACAGCTTATCATGATGAGGCGACCAACCTGATCATAGCTACGAACTTATTTAGATTATATGGGACCAATCCACTCAGTCTTCAACTCAGTGGACTACCATATAACCATGGCTCTCTGTTCTTAAAAGAACACGTAACTATGTTACGCACCTATATGCATCTCATATATTAATAACTATCAATCTTTATTAGACCAAAACATAAAGTTTTACAAGCTTAGAACACATCAATCCTAACAATAATTGCAAGTCAATGCATACAATTATAGAGAGCTGTAACGTATGCATTAACTCGTGTGCATTACTCCCCTGCTCATAACTGGTTGTTGAGGACCCTATATAAGGATGCCCAAGGATACCTCTCAACACACACAAAATTATCTTCTTCCTCAAATTTTTACTGAACGTCTGGAGTACTACATCGAGAGTCTTGTTGGTGGTCCCTACCCTTGTACTGGTGTGAGGGGCCTGTTCGTCGTTGTACCCTGGGAAGCTTTCGTCGAGATGCCGAAGCACACTTCGGCAGTGAATCAAGCTTTCAAGGCATCGTGTTCTTTCACGAGCCTCGACGTCTTCTTCAATTCGATAAGTTCTATTCACCTTCTCTCCTCTCCTCCTTATTGCCATATCTGTAGACGAATCTTAGGATCCCTAATCCTTAATTAGCTTGTGTGTTCCTTCACTACTTGCTAAACTAAACTTATTCCACCATTTGCTAGATTGATTTTGATATCAACTATATTATTTTTCAACAATCTAAACGTTTGATTTTTTCTTGTTCTTGATAGAATCTATCTGCTTAGTAGATTGGATTTTCGGTTTAGTTTTTTCCAAGCGGTAAAATAATTAGTTTGAGAGTTTTTGTCACGCCCTGAATTTTTGCTCTGCAGCGCGAGAACCCACGGGAGCAAACTTTCATTGTCATTTTTTTTTTGAAAGAAAAGAAAATAAAAGGATTTTTAAATTTAGGTTATTCTTCCTTGCTTGAACCGACCCAATGCCTGAAGACACTAGAACAACCGCCCTCGCAAGGAAGGTAAGAAAACCATTTGTGAAAGAGTAGTAATGCTCGACTGTATTAGGGCATCACTCTTGGAAGGAGGGAGACAACTCCCTCAACTCTTCTAAGAGTGTTGCTCTCGTAGGAACACGAGACTCGAACCCAAAAGGCAAGTCATTCTCACGTCACTCTAAATTAGCCTAAGAGGCTCCTCACACAGATTATTTAATTATTAAGATTAACAGAAGCAATTGGTATCTTGATCCAGAATAACACACCATTAGAAGCAAACTTTTTATTTATTGAACAAAAATCTTTACATCTCATCCTTGAAAATATTACAATATCCTCCTGGTCTCAAAAAGATCTAGGTTAAAATCTAAAGTTCCTACTCCAGCTCCAACGCTCCTCAAAAGCTCCACAACTTATAGCTTTAACTACTTCATCAACTACATACGTCCGTCTGATTCACGAACTCAACTTCTCCTTATACCTGGGTTTGTGCCCAACAAAGAAATCACGCACAAACCCTGAGTCACTTAGAAGACTAAGTGACTCAGTAAGAGCCACGATAATATCTATCAAAAGAAACTGATGAAAAGTTATGAATGATGCTTTAATTGATATCATCATCTGTTGTTCAATCTAAATCAAATCATTCCTTCTTAGCACCGTATCTCAAGTTATGGCTATACCTCTCACTATTTTTTTTGACATAAATTATATTATTTTTGACAAATATCAATTCACAATCCTATTTCCGTTAATATCACACCTTTAGTATTTTTAATATTATAAGAATATCATTATTCGAATAATATCGAATCTTATAAAATATCGTCTCTCGAAGAATATCGAGTCTTGACTTATCCTAAGACTTTTATCAGTAATGCTAACCTTGTCATACTTATCATTGTCTAGCATAGACTTCTACAACCAAAGTCTACCTTAGAATCAATATTATAACAACCTTAACCCCTAGTCTTAGGGTATTCAAAAGAGACCACCACAACCAAAAACTCATCTGACTACCAGCCAGACTGCTACACGAGTCTACCACACTAACCAAACCGATCCAGCGCAACTATATCAATCTCAACTCCACGTCAAAAGCGATATTACGAGTTAGACGATGATTATAGTGTCTATTCGTCTAAACTAGGGTTAGAACACAGAAAACAAATCTAAGTGCCTGTATAGCAAACCTGGAGAGTAAGGAATGACCATACCTCTTTGTCACTCATGTGAGCCTATGCCCAATACATTCCTAATTTTTACGTGGTAGATTCTGCCATAGCATGCGACGATGCGCTCACAAACTACGTGCGATATAAGTTGACACTTGTCTACACGCGACCATCATCTCACTTTCTGCATGCTTAGTTAGGACCTACTATGTTATAAAATAACTCCTACACTACTAGCATAAGTCATAGACTCAAAATCAACATAAGACCCGAGGGTCTGATCACCCACCGTGGCCTAGACACTCGAGGTGAATTCAATCATACAATACTATGAATATTTCTTGCATACTATCTTTGGTAGATAGAAGATGTATCATCCCAACCAAACCCGGATAAGAGACATGCCCCCTAACTACGTTAGGTACTGCACTAACCACCCTAAATAATTTCTAACCTAGCAAATATTTATTCTACTTCTGATATACTCCCATGAACCAGACAATATATACCTTATCCAAATCCCTAAAATACCTATGCGACCTTGCATCACCGTCAGTGAGCAGGAGAGGCACCCCCTTAACCAAACGAGAATAGGTGACACAACTCCTACAACAAGATAGTAGTGCAGCCGTTACGTCAGGTATTTTTTATCCCACCTGTTCTATCCAACTACCTAAATTTTCTTGCATATCTGTGCATCGTCGTTGGTGAGCAGGGGAGGCACTTCTCCAACCAAATAAGAACAGGAAATACGACTCATACAGCACGATAACGGTACAAGGGTCATGCAAGGTTTTTCCTATGCTACTTGCAATTCAGTCTTTTCTAGTTCTAATCACCTATGTTGCCGAGTATCATCGTTAGTGAGCAGGAGAGGCATCCCTCTAACCCAACAGGGACATGATATACGACTCCTACAGTACGATAACGATATAATAGGTACATCAGGCTTCACTTATGTTAATGCATGATTCATTCACCCTAACTTAACCACTAGATAATATGTCGCTTACAACGAGTGGGCAACATGATATCCTTTAACCAAACACGGTAGAGGGTACATTCTCTATACACTGTAGAGGTACCTTAAGTCTAACTATTTATTCCATAAGAAAAAGTCCTTAAAATACTAAGCACCACTAGTCTAGGGTATCCGCAAGGAACCATTACCATCTAAACAACTCGTCCCTGCCCAAGGGTCCATGGGGACCTCCTGAGCCAAGTGTAGAGGTGGACATGGTCGGGTTTGGAGGTCTGACCGTGTTTGGACCAAGTTACATTGCGTTTGCCCAAATTGCCCGAGTTACCTGAGGAACTTGTAGAGGGTTTGCCCGTGTTTGGACCATGGAAGTTCATCGGGTTCCTCGGGTTGCTCGGGTTCGTCCGGACCGTTCACTAAAAAGTAGAGGTACGTCCGGTCTAAAATTTACACCATCAATATGAAACTTCCTCACTTGAACAAAAAAAAAAATCGGTGTCAATCATACAATGAAGAATATTACAAGTTTAACTTGATTGTAGAGAATATGTGCATTTTTATTAATCCCTCATTCTTTATATATATATATATATATATATATATATATATATATATATATATATATATTCCTCTGGTTCTTCGGGTTGCTCGGGTTGGTCATATGGGTGACCATGTTTGCCCAAATTCAAATTCGGGCAAAAAAAATTTGCCCATGCCCGTCCAAATTCTCAAATATTGTTGCCCGTGATTGTCCAAATTCAGAATTTGGTCGGGTTGCTCGGGTTCGTCCGGACCAAGTCCCAGCCCTAATCAAGTGTACTAACTGTGCAAGTCTAAGGTAACCAAGTCCACCCTCATACCATGCGATAAACAATGTTATGAGTTGGACTTAACTGGAATTACATGTGGTTATTGCTTCCCCTAACTAGGGCTAACACTCGGATGAACTATAAAGGCATCCCGATAGGTCTAAACGACAAGTAAGAATTAACACTAACTTCTGTAACTTAGATGGGTCCAGGGAGTTAGCTCAATATAAACTGGAAAACGGACATAGCTTCCGCTCCCTTTCCAGTATATTGAAATGTTCCCCGGCCCGAAGGTCATTCCGCGACTGTGGTCAGGCCATACATATCCTCAAACCTACAGGCGCTATGCTTCTTCTATGGGGACAAGGTATAGACCTAGGTGGTCTCACCAAGAAACTTGGCTCGACATAAGTTGAAAAATCAGGCATCGCTTCCGCACCGGGGATAGATTCTTTCATAGTGTGCGACGGTAAGATCACCAACAACGTGCGATATTGGGTTTTCCCACCCACACACAATGATCACCCCGCTTCCCACACGCTTTTCGAAACCTAACACCTATATCTAATAAAAATATTTTTTTTATTTTCAAAATTAAATTAATTAATAATTCAATTAAATAATTATGTATTAATTTAATTAAATATTAAATTATTTTATTTTATTAACTTATTATTTAAATAAGATTATTATGATGTCAAAATTAAATTATTTAAGTATTTATTTAATTTGTTTTAATACGAGTATTGTACGGGCAGAATACGGTATACTATAAACGGGCATAATAAGTGTACAATTACAACGTATTATATACGTTTTCATACTGTACTTTTCCCAAACAAGTATGGATGAAAAAAAAATTATTTTCTTCGATCGAAAATCATCATTTTTGAGGTTTTCATCTCAAAAGTCAAGAACACGAGTAAAAACCTCGGTTCTCAAAATTTTGGAAATTTGGGGGTTCGATTCATTCCGAATCGAATCCCACAAAGAACAAAAAAGGTTTCTAGCATCCCTAGCATCAATACTAACAAGTTTTCTATAAAGCAAATAATAAATTTTGGATCAAAATGCAAGGGTTTCAAGTTTTGATCGCAAAATTCAAAAAACCTGAAGAACACGATGTGTTCTTTAAAAAATACGAGATTCGGGGTCAAATCGACCACGAATCGAACCTCATAAAACATGAGATTGGATGGAAACAAGTGTGGGAACATTCTCATGGTATCAATTTTAAGTTTTAATCATGATATGGATAACAAAAATTGAAACATACGTGCATGTTTCAAAAACTAACAAAATCCATGAATAAAACTTAAAATTCATGGATGAATCTAACTACAAACCTATCTAAACTTCATGGAAACCTATACCTACCCTTTGTAGCTTACCTTGCTTGGTTTGGATAAAGTTCCACTGGATTTGGCCCACCCTTCCTTCCTTTCTTCATCTCCTTTTTTTCTTTCTTTTCTTTTCCTTCCAATTTCCAAACTAGTGAGCTTGCTCGCTTGACTTGATCTAGGGTTTCTTCAAGGTTTTTGGGTGAAAGGGGAGGTTCATGGTGACTGAAATGGCAGCCAATATGAAGAGAAATTTGTGGCTAATGAAGGGGAGGTGAAGGGATAAGGGAGGGAGAAGAAACAAAGGGGTTTTGTCCCCTTTGAAAAGGCCAAACCCAACCCCTCCTTGAATTCTTTCATCCCCATATGGGGAGCCCATGGGGGGGGGATGACCTCATTTGGGCCCCATGTTACTGCCAAAAAATTTTCATTAGGTTTGGACTAGGTTTGATCAAGTTTTTAGGGTCTAAATTAGATTAGTATAGGTGCTAATTAGGCCTAGTTTAACCCCTAGTTTAGGTTAATCCCAATTAGGCTTTCCCTAATGTTTTCTTTGTTGGAATGATATCGGAGGTGCAACGGAAGATGGAGTTGATCCCGAGGATCGTTTCGGTGTGCGGTACATTTTAAAATTTTCATTCATATTAATCATATGCGCAAATGATAAAACAAATACGAATCGAACCCCTATAGTCATCTATCGAAATGATTAACATATCTCATATGTATACATTATGATAGATCAAGGGGTTAGTAGGTTATACCTTCGTGCGGGATTTAACACCGCGAAGAATTGCTTCAATGTTGATGAAGACAAATTCGGATCTGCACGAACACAATTCAGTGCAAAGGCCGTAACTTTCTATCCCGACATCGGAACGGAGTGAAACTTGATTTGCCGGAAAGAAGACTTCAACGCCAAGAATTTGCAACTGGTTTGAAGTCATTTGGACTTCTATAACTACTGCAGTGATTAAAACAGTGCAGATCTGCCCGTAAAATCTGAGCAGCAATCACGAGCGGGATCCTCGCGCAAGAGAGAAATGAATCTCATCGGATTCACCCGATCTCACATATCATCCCGGATCCTTGCACTCTAATCTCTGAGTGCCTCAGAGTGCAGGAAATCTCCATCATTCTCACACACACACTTGGAGAAGAAGATGAAGGAATAAAAGAGAGATGAACCCGAGAGAGAGAGATGGCAAAAATCCAAAACATCAGAGAAGGGGGTTTGGTTCTTCTTCATAAATTATGAGAAGGATGCACCATTTCAGATCTGAAAATTCATGCCCCTCACTCTCCCTTGCCATTTGAAACCGTTCCTCTCTCTCCCCATCTCATTACTCTCAAATTCAATGCCCCTTTTTATTGCTAGTTGTCATATTAAAATTGTTGCAATTAAGGAGATGATTCAAAATCTTTTAAATCTGAATTAATCCCTTAATTACATGTTTGATGGCCATGCAAGCTAGCCCTAGTGAGGATGGCGGCCATTAGGGCATACGGGGAATTTTGAAATGACCAAAATGCCCCCATGCATCTAGTGGTCGTTCACCTCATGCGGGACTATGTATGGCCCATCTACGTGCACAATAATGCACCCTAACACTTAGGGCACCTCATCGGCATCAGCAATAAGTCAATACACCATGGGATGATGAATAGTATTTTTACTATTTACTGGGGTGCCCTTAGTAAAAGGTGGGGTACCCTATAGTAAAAATTACTAAACTCGCATTCTGCGATCTAGAGCAACACGCACACATGGAATGGACTCCTCATGATATAATGGCAACATCGTATATCTCTACACTACTCTGGGGTTGCCCCCTAGTGAACATACTTAGTCCTGTGCAACCACCATGCTTCAGTGCGATGCACTCACGGAACACAGGACGATTAGGCATTATTTCTTCAACTCATAATATGCTGTGAGACAAGGAGAAAGTAATGATCCGTAACGATCGTGGATAGGGTGGAACCTTCAGGGACTAGGATTCATGGCTTCCAACCGAACCCGATCGACACACTATCCAAGTGTCCCTATCAATCCTCTGGGTCCCGGTTAACCTGCGTGGCCACCCAGAGTGCGACGCAGGCTGCACTCCAATTCTCCTAGACTTATTAAGCTCTCTCGCATACCCCTGCTCTCCGCTTAGTATTGGTAATACGATGTCCCTCCACTTGGTGCCATGAGTCAACTCGAGTGGTGGAGAGCACTGTCAGACTCGAGTGACCATATGACTAGGTTCCTTCCAGGTTGACTATCACATCGCACCTCCGATCGCTTTGGCCAAGCAACCGGATCCGGTCAATAGCTCAACTACTGACCACTAAGCCTAGGTTTAGTGCGGTGTATGTCATACCAAGGAACGCACCTCCCGATAAGGATATGGATAGCCTGCAAGAGTGGCGTGCCGATGCAACGCCAGCCCGGTAACCCAGCGCACCGTGGTATTGGGTCATGGTTAGATCCCTCACACGTTGGTGAACCAAAGTTACACGCAACTGGTTAGTCCATCGGTCACGATTCCTCAGGGTTTAGGACCGATTACCCTACGCAGAAACACGGCTATATACACCGGTGTCTGCTCACCGATCTGTGCACCGTATTGGTTCCGTTCGGCCACAGACATTGTGCCTGGTAATGACCATTATGGAGATACTCATGCTCTGTCATTCCAACAGTTTATCCTGATAGGGCGACCAACCAAATCAGAGCTGCGAATGATTTAGGCTTATAGGACCGATCCACTGAGTCTCCCACTCAGATGGACTACTATATAGCCATGGCTCCTTAAGTTTTGTAAACAGAACACGTATAATAATACATACCTTTATACAATCCTAAATAAACTATCAACCATATACAGCCAAACCTAGGGTTTTACGAGCTGTAGACCACATCAAACCTAACAATGTCCCACTTGGTCTAGCGAGAAAAAACGGTCATAAGCTCGATAGCTTCTACATGCTGCCCAAAAGCTTTTGCAGGAATTCCCTAAAGGAATCAGCAACATTATCTGCAGATGCTACCTCAGTTACCGCCACTTTCCTTTCCTCCTAAAACTACTAGATCAAGTAGAATTTGTATTTGATATATTTTCCCTTTATGGTGGTGCCTAGGCTCTTGCTATCGCTCTTTTGTTGTTACAACAAAAAATTAACTGAGCCTCTGGTATGCTATCCAAGTTTACTATGAACTTACCGAGCCATACCACCTATTTTCCTGTTACGCACGCTACAATATGCTTAGGCTTCTGTAGTAGAGCCCGTGATGCATTATAGCTTCACACTCTGCTAACTAACCGCTTCTCATCCCAAGGTGAAAACTATACTTGAAGTCGATTATCTGGATTACACATCTGATGCTAAATCAGATCTTATTCATCCAATCGGCGTCAAGTCTTGTGAAGTGTAAACTAACTCGTAGTCCTTGTTTGACGAGGATATCGAGTATACTCTTCACATCAGTCCAGTTAACTGGACTCGGATTTGACTAAAACCGACCCACCATTCCTGCTGCGCAATTGATAACTAGCATCTTATACAATCATGGCATACATAAGACTACCCTTTGCATAAGCATAGGGCACTCTCTGTATTTCTGTCATCTCCTTAGGTGTCTTATGATTTATATCATTCGATAGTTTCAAGCTTTAGCAAGAAACCCCTTTTTGGAGTATTGTATATTGATTCTGGCTAGAACCATATCTCTATGCATAGCCTGTGATAGCGTGAGAATCCTGTTCTGACGATCTCGAGTTACCATGATCTCCAGAACATAACTCGCCTCACGAAGGTCTTTCAGTCGAATTAAGATAATAACCAGACATTTAACTTAGGCAACGTTCCTACTTCATTTTCAATCAGTAGAACATCGTCTATGTAAAGTATTAAGTATACCCCTATAGTTCCATCGCTCCTCTTGTACACACTTAGCTTATTTTGATCAAATCTGTATGAATAGATCATACTTGATCAAGATAGATATTGTTTCTCCTGGATACTTGCTTCAGTCCATAAATGAACATTTGCAATTCTGTAAGCCAGGTATTCCTGACCTGCTAACTCCTAAGCCTGAAAACTGTATCATATATCCTCTCTTCTGCCAACTTCTACCCAATGGGCTAAGTTGCCAAGTGTGCAAGCCTTAGATTCAGTATACGCCCACTCGAGGGAGGGTGCGCATAGTGATCCGCTTACATGGGTCTTTAACTTTGACCCAATCCAAATATGCTTTAATAAAGCTTTGGTGAATCCTGGTACAAAAGAGTATCACTGGACACTGATGCAAGCTTTGTCTCTATGACTTTCTGTTAGACAGTTCTGTCAAAAAAAAATTTACTACTTCGTCGTAGCTCAAGGGGCCATCATCTTGAATTTATGAACTACATTACAAAGTTTGTCCATAAAATCTTTCAAGAGCTCTAATGGTGCTCCCACTACGACAAGATGGTTATGGTACAGAGCAAATTATTTCTACAGTTTTCTGGTATACTAGTGTCTGCATCATCTATTACCACTATGTTTTTGATCATGCGCTCTCCACTAGTATCCAGTAATTCACCCAGAACTACCTTACTAGTGGACATATGGTCTATAATAGAATCCCGCTCTAGGTAGATGGCATTCGTAGAAAAGATCACCTTCTATTCTTCAGGATCATGGATAGTCCACCTTATATTTTTCTAGGATAACCTATAAACAGATACACCTTGAACTTAGTCTCCATCTTATCCCTCTTGTCCTTCTGCACATATGCAGGACATCCCCATATACTAAAATGCCGTAGTATAGGCTTTCGCTCAGACCACAGTTTTTCAGGGGTATGAGGCATTGATTAGATGAGATATTATTCAAGATATACTCAACTGTTTCTCAAGGTGTAACCCATAGAAGGTGGATAGTAAACTTGGCAAAACTCATCATTCTTTAAACCATGTCCAACAGGGTCTGATTCCTTTCTTGGATATTCCATTCTGGCATGGTGTCCCTGGAGTAATTAACTGGGATATCATCCCATGCCCCATCAGGTACCTATGGAACTCATCCAATGGATATCATCCATCTGGATGCTCTTGGAACCACATATGTCAGAATGGGTTAACTCCAATACCTGTGGGGGAAAATCTTCGTGCCGACCCGAAGACCTTCGCAGCACCAGTCAATCGAAGTTGAAGTTGACGTCGAAGATCGTTGGTCGATCTGTTGATTGAAGTAGAAGCCTTTGATATGTAAATAGAGAGATGCAATCAGAGATAATATTGACACGTGAGATGTGATCTCGGAGTTCAGCCGAAGCCTACGTCTCCGTGCTATAGGGAGCAACCCGAATTCACTAACACTTCAGTTGAAGTGACCTCGACAGGCCGAGTGTCACTGAAAACCCTATGATCTCTTCTAAGGAGAAAAGAAGATCAAAGAGAGATGGTAGATCAGAAGTTGAAAATCCCAGAGCTCTGGTTCTGAAAGTCAGATCTCAGAGTGGAAATCAGAATTTTCGGATCTTTCTTTACATTCGAAGGCTATGCTATTTATAGGATTCTCTGGTGGGAATTCTGGGTTAAATGGCGGTTTCTGCTGCAGCATCTGGGGATTCTCCAGGTAAAGCTGGCGGGCCCCGCTACTGTCTTAGGGGGCCCACCAGGCAGGGCTGGTGGGTCCCGCTGTGGTACTCGGGGGCCCACCAGGCAGGGCCGGTGGGTCCCGCTGTGGTACTCGGGGGCCCACCAGGCAGGGCCGGTGGGTCCTGCTGTAGTACTCGGGGGACCCACCAGGCGGGGCCAGTGGGTCCCGCTGTGGTACTCGGGGGTCCACCAGGCAGGGCCGGTGGGTCCCGCTGTTGTCTTCGGGGTCCCACCAGGCAGGGCCGGTGGGTCCCGCTGTTTGCAGACTTCTTGCCGAAATTTGCACCCACAGTTACCCCCTCCAAGTTAGCTAGAGTTCGTTCTGGCTGGCTTGGATTTGGTGCAAAAAATAGCAACCCCCTGTCGAAAAAAGGCACGAAGAAACTTGTCGAGTGTTAGCACAAAAAAGATTGGTCGGTCAATTTTGACCGATCGGTCAAATTTGACCGATCGGTTAAATTTGACCGAACGATCAATTTCAACCGGTCGAGGATTGAGTGATCGGTCAAAAAATATGGTTTTTTGACCGATCCAGTGGAATTTTGACCGATCGGTTGATTTTGAACGATCGGTCAATTTTGACCGATCGGTCAAATTTGACCGATCGGTTAAATTTGACCGAACGGTCAATTTCAACCGGTCGAGGATTGAGTGATCGGTCAAAAAACATGGTTTTTTGACCGATCCAGTGGAATTTTGACCGATCGGTTGATTTTGACCGATCGGTCAATTTTGACCGATCGGTCAAATTTTGACCGATCGGTTAAATTTGACCGAACGGTCAATTTCAACCGGTCGAGGATTGAGTGATCGGTCAAAAATCATGGTTTTTTGACCGATCCAGTGGAATTTTGACCGATCGGTTGATTTTGATCGATCGGTCAATTTTGACCGATCGGTCAAATTTGACCGATCGGTTAAATTTGACCGAACGGTCAATTTTAACCGGTCAAGGATTGGGTGATCGGCAAAAAACCCTCAATTTTTCGCCGGATCTAGTAGAAAATCGACCGATCGGTTGATTTCGGCCGAACGGTCATATTTGACCGTTCGGCTAAAATCAGCCGGTCAAGGTTTGGGCGATCGGTAAAAAACCTTAGTTTTTCGCCGGATCTAGTAGAAAATCGACCGATCGCTTGATTTCGGCCGAACGGTCATATTTGACCGTTCGGCTAAAATCAGCCGGTCAAGGTTTGGGTAATCGGCAAAAAACCTTAGTTTTTCGCCGGATCTAGTAGAAAATCGACCGATCGGTTGATTTCGGCCGAACGATCATATTTGACCGTTCGGCTAAAATCAGCCGGTCAAGGTTTGGGTGATCGGCAAAAAACCTTAGTTTTTCGCCGGATCTAGTAGAAAATCGACCGATCGCTTGATTTCGGCCGAACGGTCATATTTGACCGTTCGGCTAAAATCAGCCGGTCAAGGTTTGGGTAATCGGCAAAAAACCTTAGTTTTTCGCCGGATCTAGTAGAAAATCGACCGATCGGTTGATTTCGGCCGAACGGTCATATTTGACCGTTCGGCTAAAATCAGCCGGTCAAGGTTTGGGTGATCGGCAAAAAACCTTAGTTTTTCGTCGGATCTAGTAGAAAATCGACCGATCGGTTGATTTCGGCCGAACGGTCATATTTGACCGTTCGGCTAAAATCAGCCGGTCAAGGTTTGGGTGATCGGCAAAAAACCTTAGTTTTTCGCCGGATCTAGTCGAAAATCGACCGATCGGTTGATTTCGGTCGAACGGTCATATTTGACCGTTCGGCTAAAATCAGCCGGTCAAGGTTTGGGTGATCGGCAAAAAACCTTAGTTTTTCGCCGGATCTAGTAGAAAATCGACCGATCGATTGATTTCGGCCGAACGGTCATATTTGACCGTTCGGCTAAAATCAGCCGGTCAAGGTTTGGGTGATCGGCAAAAAACCTTAGTTTTTCGCCGGATCTAGTAGAAAATCGACCGATCGGTTGATTTCGGCCGAACGGTCATATTTGACCGTTCGGCTAAAATCAGCCGGTCAAGGTTTGAGTTGAACCTGTACTTTTGAAGTGGCATAGCTTGTTCTACTCTTTTGATCTTTGGCAGTTTTGAATATCGACGGAGTTTGATCTTTCCTGTGTTGAGTCTTTGGTTGGTTTGAACGAGGTTTTTGACCGGCGGTCCGGTTTACTCAAACCGGTGACTCGCCTGGACCGTCTGGTTCACGTGGACCGGTGGTCCGACGTTTCGTCTGGTCCGACGGTTCGCCTGATTTTGCGCCTGCTACGGATGGATGCCACGTGTACCTACAAAAACACGCGATTTGATATAGTAAAGACACGTGTCTTCTCGATTTGCGTACCTATTTTACCCTGGGTATATGAGTTTCACTGGCTGTCATTTTTGCCTCACGCTTCCAAAAATTTTCGAAGTCCAGATTCTTTGCTTCCCATTTCTTGTTCATTTCCTTTCGATCAGTCAAATGGCATCTTCGGGCAGTTCGAAGAAGGGTGTTGTTCCATCCAAGAGAAAGGGGAAGGAAGTTGTCGAGGAAACGACTGTCTCGAAGGGCCGTGGCAAAGGCAGGGCCGAATTGATCGAACTTGGTCAACTTGGTAAGAGGCATCAGGGAGTTGGGTTTGCTTCAGCCCCATCAAGGCCAGAGCAGATCCCTAAGGCAAAGTTTGTCCTCAGCCCTCAACTACCTCTATCGGTGGAACCAGAATTTGGGTATAACATAGGGGGCAAACTCACAGATGCGAAGAGGGAGAAACTGCATAAGCTGCTAGCATGTTTTACTGAGGGGAAGTCCCGGTCAGCGCTTCCAGGAATTCTGTCAGCTTTTGGTATTGACAGGCGGACAGTCTTCGTTTCGTGGGCGAGCAAGGAGCAAGTGATGGGAACTATCGTTACGATCGGCCAGCTTAACTGCGGACTGCGCCTTCCACTGCCTCCTTTTGCTGCGAGGTTATTGAATATTTCTGGTCTCTGTCCCGGGCAGGTGACTGGAAACTCCTGGAGGATCATCTACGCTTTTTGTCGCGTAGAGTCAGACTTCCAGGAGGAGCTGAGGAAATGCTACTCCAGCCTTCCCGAAGGTGAAGAAGCTCGGATTGAGTTCGGATATTTCTTTTACCATTACCGATGGGCCTGGAGGAAAGATAGCCCCTTCTATTATCTGACGGGTGTCTCTGCCCTGCGCCCAATCATCGATACCATCGGCTCCGACAAGCTATACACGGACTGGCCGCTGTCGGTGTCGGGTGCCTGGACTCCTATGTCAGTCCCGGAGGTTCCTCGGTACAAGGTACAGGAAGAGACGGACATGTTCTGTGCAGGAGGAGCTCTCGCGTGGCCTCCGGAGCAGGTGGGGTCTCTCGATAATCTCTTCCTGGAGTTGACCTGTGGGACCCGATCTTGGAAGCAGTTCTCGAACTGCCCGGTCCGACACGGCAAGGCCAACCTCCTCCATCGATCGAAGCTTCGATACGAAGACAATGATGTCATCTACTCTGATTACGAGGAAGACCCTCAGTCTGGAAAAATTGTCAGAAGGCTTCGATTCGAGAAGAAGGTTTATGGAGCCAGGCGCGGCTTGCCCCCGAAGGAGAAGCTGGTAATTCCAAAGGGCCCGGCGAAGAAGAAGAGAAAAGTCCTCATCAAGCAGGAGGAGGATGAGGAGAAAAAGAATGATGAAGATGACGAAGAAGAGGTAGAGAGGGAGGAGGAGGGCAAAGATGAGGATGATGAGGGCACAGGCAACGATGGGGAAGACGAAGAAGACGGGGAAGATGAAGATGAGGATGATGAAGATGGGGGTGGTGAGGAATTTCTTCCTCCCAGCCCCACTGATGGTGGTCAAGGATATGGGGGTGGTGAGGAAGAAATTCCTCCCACCCCCACTGGTGGTGCTGACGAGGAATCGCAGCCTATCCTCATAAATGAGGATAAGGCTCGCAAGATGGAGGAAGTTTTGGATGCAACGGGCGATGGCCCCAAGGTGATTCCCACCTACGACTTTGGGGAGTTGAAGAAGAACCCCCTCCGCTTCAAGATCAGGATATCGGGGAGTGGTGGGGTTGGAAGCAACCCCACACCCCTCGATCAGATACCTCCTGAGGTTCCCCGCCTGGAAGGGGCAACTACAAGTGGGGGTGTGGAGGTTGAACAACCCCCACCCCCCTCACTATCTCTGGCTGAAGAGGTGGCTGCCATGGTGGCAGGGCTCGACCATTCGAGCGGGCACGAGGACGAAGGGGGAGCTTCACCTCCTCGAGACGTTCCCTCTCCTGCTCATTTGGAGAGAGAAAGTCGGGTTGGTGAAGCTACTCCTCAACCCTTGCCAGAGTCAACCCCCACCAAGGAGAAATCGACCCCCCAGGGTAAGAGCTCCGGCAGTGGGAAGGGAAAGGCTCCCCAAGTCGAGGCTTTAGGTATCTGTACTAACCTGTTTTGATTGACTGTCTTGTCTTTGAAGCTTGAAAATATACTAACACTTAGAATTGCTGCATGGATTGTAGGTACACCTGCTGGCCCGGCTAAGAAGATAAGGAGTTTGGGTGATGTTGACATCAACCATCCTACTAACACGCTCCGGAAGCTTTGCAATCTTCCTGAAGCTACTTTTGAAGAAGCCTTTGATCGGCTTGAAGTAGTGGTATGTGCATATGCTTTGATCAATTGTTCGAATTGTAGCTTTAGAATAATTCTAACTCTTTGTCTATTTGCAGAACTCAGCCTGTTTGAGAATCGCAAGCAAGCTCTCCAGGAAGGCAAGAGAACGGGAAGCCGCCTCTGAGGTAACCCGTTTGACAGCTGAACTGAAAGCTGTGAGCGAGGAAAGAGATGGGCTGAGGGAGCTCCTGAGTTCGAAGAAACAATCTCTCAAGGCCAAGATCGAAGATCTTCGCAAGGGGAAACTAGAGATCAAGGGGCTGCAGGATCGTTGTGAAGCGCAGAGTCACGAGCTTGAATCCTTGAAGAATCGACTCTCCAAGGTTGAGAACGTGTCCTGCGGTCGCACTATCGAGATCACGGAGCTGAAAGAACGACTTGCTGCTCAACATGCTGCTTTTGCTGCCAGGGAGGAGACTTCCAAGAAGGCCTTGGAGCATGCATTGTCTGAATGCAAGAGTTACAAAGAAACAGCTAAGAAAGCGGCAGAGGCACTCAGGGCACATGTTAGCAGTGTCCGATCTTCTAAAGCTTCGGTTGCGAGCAAGCCTCGTGGCGAATCTGAAGGAGAGAAGTCGCGTGCTCCAAGCGTAGACAAACCCTGATGTATTTGTTCCTTTTCTTGGTTGTTTACACTTGTAAACTCTTGCATTGTAGCAGCTCACTCCTGTACTTGATCAATTTTTGATAATAGAGATTTTTGATGTTTTGAAAATTGAATGCCTTGTGTTGAATGCCTTTGAATGTTGTGCTCTGAATGGTATTAGAATGTTGAATAGATACAAACACTTGAATGTAAGGGGTCGAGTCGTAACTCAATTACCCAAACTTATTGTAACTTGAAAATTGAAACTTGAATTCGTGTAACACTTGAATGTGAGGGGTTGAGTCGCAACTCAAGCACCCAAACTTGTTAGACGATATCGAAATTGATTGAATTTGAACATTGAAACTTGAAGGTCAGTTTAACATTTGCTAGTAAGGGGTTGAGTCGCAACTCTAACACCCAAACTTGTTAAAAGACTTGGTAACTTGAATATGGTCAGTTTTTAACATTTGCTAGTAAGGGGTTGAGTCACAACTTTAACACCCAAACTTGTTAAAAGACCTGGTAACTTGAATTTGAAGCTGCTTTAGAACTTGAATTGAAAAGCTGAACACTTGCACATTAGAACATCTGAAAGAGAATTTTATTCATCACAGAATTTACATCATGGGTAGAACATCTTGAGGTGTCTGGAATTCCAAGCTCGAGGCAATCTATCTCCTTCTGGTGTGACCAGTCTGTAAGAACCTTTGCCTCCTACTGATTCAATGATATATGGACCTTCCCAGTTGGGAGCAAGCTTCCCACTGCTGTGCTCTTTGGTGTTGTAGAAAACTGCTCTGAGAACTAGGCTGCCCACTGGGAACTGTCTTTTGTAGATTTTCTTGTCGTAGGCTCTTTTGATCTTCTGTTGGTACTTGGCCACACGAAGTGATGCTTGATCTCGTAATTCTTCGGAGAAGTCTAGATCATTGATCCGGAGTTCTTCATTGATTCCTCCTTCAACTGCTTTGGTCTTCAAAGTACTTGATATATTTTCTGTTGGGAGTACTGCTTCTGATCCATATATTAGACGAAAGGGTGAGAACCCTGTTGATCTTCTCGGAGTTGTGCGATACCCCCAAAGAACTTCAGGTAGGACTTGCTCCCACAATCCTTTCTTGTCGTTGAGTTTCTTCTTGAGTATACCAAGTATGGCTCTATTTGAGGCTTCAGCTTGGCCATTGCATTGAGGATATCTTGGAGTTGAATAGAATAGCTTGATACCGTTGTTGAGACAGAACTCTCGAAACTTGTCGGAGTCAAACTGAGCTCCATTGTCAGCAACAAGAATTTGAAGTGTACCAAACCTTGAGAAGATGTTGCGCCGAATGAATTTGATCACTTCGTCGTCAGTCTCTCGGAAGAGGGGCACAGCTTCAACCCATTTGGTGAAATAATCCGTGGCCAACAGTAGATACTTCTTCTTGCTTGGAGTTGGAGGGAAAGGACCCAAGAAATCTAACCCCCATTGATGGAATGGCCAGGGACTTGATAGTTGATGAAGCTCATCTGCAGGGAGATGAATAGCTCGAGCGTGTCTTTGGCATGGCTCACATCTTTGAACAACTTGTTGAGCATCCCTTGCCATTGTTGGCCAGTAGTACCCTTGCAGTTTCGTCTTGGCTTCAAGAGATCTTCCTCCCGAATGATTCCCACAAGTTCCAGAGTGGATATCAATTAGGATTGCCAGTGCTTGCTCGGGACCAAGGCACTTGAGCAACATCCCGTTGTGAGATTTGAAATATAAATCTTCACCTTGCAGAATGTAGCATGGGAGCTTCCTTTGAAGTCTTCGGGCTTCATTTGGATCTTCCGGCATTTTGCCATGCTTGAAGAAATCGAAAATTGATCGTCTCCAGTCTTCAAGCTGATCTCCACCCCCAGATTCTTTTGTAGTAGTAAGGATCTGTTGATCGGGGGTGGTCTTGGACACTTCTTGATAATCGATCTGTATTTGCCTTCCTCCGAGTGAGTCTCCAAGAACTGAGGCAGCATTGGCTAAGGCATCTGCTTCTCGGTTCTCTGCTCTGGGGATTTGAATGAATTCAGCGGCAATAAAACGTTGTTGAAGATGTCGTACTAAGGCCAAGTAGAGTTGCATTCTTTCTTCGCGAGCTATGTACTCTCCATTGATTTGCCTTATGATCAATTGGGAGTCACTATAGACGATAATTCGATCTACCCCTAGGGATTTCGCCATCTCGAGTCCAGAAATGAGTGCTTCGTATTCGGCTTCGTTGTTGGTGGCAGTGAATCCGAGGAGAGTGGCTTTCTGGAGATGATCAAGTTCGGGGGACACCAAGACTATCCCAGTTCCCGAACCAATCGAACTTGAAGCTCCATCAGTATAAAGTTTCCAGGGAGGAGTTGCAGCAGTAGCTTCGAGATTTGGATCAATTTTTGTTGCAAGGTTGATCGGAGTATTGTCCTCATCTTCCAAGCGCATATCGACATCTTCTTCCCAAGTAATGGGATCTTCAACTGGAAAATCAGCTAGAAAATCAGCAATAGCTTGACCTTTGATAGAAGTGCGAGATTCGAACTGAATTCCCAGGGAACTCATTTCGATCACCCATTTGGTCATTCGACCAGCTCGACCAGCTTTGTCAATGATATCTTTGAGCGAATGTTCTGAAATGACAGTGATCTGGTGAGAGACGAAGTATGGTTGAAGGCGACGCGATGCAGTGAGTAAGGCTAGGATGACTTTCTCAGTTTTTGAATAGCGAGTTTCAGCCGGGAGAAGAGTGTGACTGATATAATAGACTGGATGCTCGAAGCCTTCTCTTCTACTTACTAAGACTGCACTGATTGCTTGATTGGTTACGGCGAGATAGAGCCATAAGTCTTCTTATGGAAGTGGAGCCGTCAAGATAGGAGCTTGCACCAAATATTTCTTGATGCTTTGAAATGCTTCTTCACAAATTGGACTCCACCCTGAAGTATCCGCCTTTCGTAGTTTGTCGAAGAGAGGTTTACATTTGTCAGAAGACTTTGAGATGAACCGATTGAGGGCAGCAAGTCTTCCAGTGAGGCGCTGCACTTCCTTTCGATTGGTAGGTGATGGCATGTCGAGAATAGCTCGAATTTGATCAGGATTGGCTTCAATACCTCTTCTGGTCACAAGATGACCCAGGAATTTGCCAGATTGAACTCCGAAAGCGCACTTGGCTGGATTGAGCTTCATTCGATATTTTCGAAGAACTTGAAAGGTTTCTGCCAGATCAGAAAGATGCTTGCTCCGAATGGAACTCTTGGTGAGGAGATCATCGACATAGACTTCGACGTTGCGGCCGATCTGATCTTCGAACATTTTTGTGACTAACCGTTGATAGGTGGAACCAGCATTTTTGAGGCCGAATGGCATTACGTTGTAGCAGTAGAGACCTCGGCTAGTCACGAAGCAAGTTTTCTCTTGATCGTCTGCATGAAGTGGAATTTGATTGTATCCAGAATACCCATCCATGAAAGACAATAGCTCGTGGCCAGCGGTGGCATCGACGAGTCTATCGATTCTTGGCATGGGGAATGGGTCTTTGGGGCAAGCCTTGTTGAGGTTGGTAAAGTCGATGCAGACTCTTACTTTCCCATTCTTCTTTGGAACAGCAACTATGTTAGAGATCCAGGTAGGATACTCTACTTCTCGGATGAAGCCTGCTGCGAGTAGTTTGGTGATTTCTTCTTGAACAGCAACTTGCAGCTCTGGCCGGATGGTGCGTGGCTTTTGCTTGACAGGTTTTACTTCTTCTTTGATTGCAAGTCGGTGACAAGCGTCATCCGGATTGATACCAGGCATGTCTTCGAAACCCCAGGCGAAGACGTCGATATTGGACTGGAGGAAGGATACCATGTCTTGCGCTTCTGCATCGCTAAGACCGGTACCAATAAATGTTTATCGAGGGAGATCTCCACTGCCAATGTTGATAGGGATGATTTCTTCAATTGAAGGTGATGTTTCCCATTCGATTGGTGGAGGTTCGATCAGCGGAATCTCCTTTGATTGCTATTTGGAAGAGGGACCAGCTTCATCTCGTGGCCGCTTTGGAGGAGCAATGTTGATCTTTCGATCTGTTTTAGCCGCAGCAGCCTCACAAGACCTTCCAGCTTGTTGATCACCTCGAATGCAGACGATGCCTTCTCCTGTTGCAAACTTGAGAAGTTGGTGATAAGAAGAGGAGATGGCATTGATCTGGTGGAGGAATGGCCGCCCAAGAATGGCGTTGTAGCTAGACATTCCTTCGACGATTGCAAACCTCACCGAGACTCGAGTCTCTCGGCTGAGGTCGATGGTAAATCTGGACTCGCCCACCGTGATGCTTTGTTCGCCGTTGAAGCCGGTGATCACGGTCGGGACGACGTCGAGACTTTGATACTTATGTCCTAGACATTTGAAGCAGTCTGAGAACATAATGTCGATGGAGCTTTCGGTGTCAATGAGGATCCGGTTGACAGTGCTTCCGTCGATGAGGAGTTTCAAGACAAGGGGGTCTCGATGGGGAGTGTGAACTCCTTGAAGATCTGCGTCATTGAAGACGATAGAGGGCCAAGCCAAACCTTCGATGGGCTTCTCGATCCAAGTGTCTTCCTTGTTTGCTGCAGCACGAACATGGAAGATGCGTCGAACTTGTCGATCCACTTCTTTCCCGGTTATTGATTGATTGTGCAATGATCCGTGAATGCCAAAGATATTGGCTTTCACAGAGATTGGTTGCCGGTTGGAGGAGATTTGATGTACCCAACACACTTCTTTCCCCTTTGCAGAGGCTCGGCGTTGATCATGTCTGCCTTTGACGAATTCTTGAAGGTGGCCTTCTCGCAATAGGTCTTCAAGATGGAACTTCAGCCGAAAACATCGATCGGTGGAGTGGCCGTGACTTCGGTGGAAGTCGCAATATACTGTTTTATCAGCTGTAAATTTCGAGTTCGGCTGAAGAGGGTTGGGCCTTCGAACGAACTCTTCATGTTGAATGCGGTCGAGTATCTGTTCGACCGGCATATTCCACTCGGTGAAAGTGGTCTTTGTTGGAGATCGACCCCCATCATTCTTTGATCGTTTGTTGGCTGGAGGGGCTGCTGCCTCAGCATTGTGAGCCTTGGCGGAATACTTAGGAGCTTCTCTTTCCGCAAGCCTTCATTTTGTTTCTCGCCCTTTACGAGCGACTTGATCGTCTTCGACCTCGATCTCTCTCTGGATTCGATCGAACATAGCACCCAGAGAAGGAGGGGGATTACGGATGAAGTTGTTGTAGATGTGTAGATCGAAGCGGAGAGCGTTCTGGAAAGCCAACATAATGGCTTCATCATCCAGATGTCTTCCCGAGAGGGCAGCATGCTCGTTGCGAAACCTCCTAGTGAAACTTCGGAGAGTCTCGTCAGCACCCATCCTTAGCCGATATAGAGAGTCGAGCTTCTTCTCGGGCTTTAGATTGAGCTGATAATGCTGCACGAAGAGTTTAGCTAAAACATCGAACTGGGTAATAGACCCAGCTCGGAGATTGTGATACCAGTCGAGCGACGGCTCATCGAGACTTCCTGCGAAGGTGCGGCAGAGCACATTATTTTCTTCTTCGTGCGGCGTTAAAGCTTGCTTGAATGCGAGAATGTGGAGAGTAGGATCTCCTCGAACGCAGTTGAATTTGGGGAGGACAGGAGTTCTCCATCCTCTTGGAAATGTTGTTTCAAAGAGACTTCGATGTAGAGGTCCGGCAGAAGAATAACCATCCCTGCGACCATGTCCTCGACCTAGAGGTGGGTCAAGAGGCAAGATCGCAAGGTTGTGCTCGGGCATCAAAGTATTTGCCGGTTGAAGTCGATGTCGGAGGTCCGATCCAAGCCCGCGCTGAAGTGGAATGGAAGGGGAAACTCGACTCTTTGAAGGAGCGCCTTTCATCTGATGTCTCCTTGGTATGTTGAGCTTCGAAGGTATTTTCTTGTCGCAGTTGCGGCCAGAAGAAGATTGGGATGACTCATCTTCGAGGCGATCCCAAACACTCTGCTTCCAGGGGGCAGCAGAGGGGGTTGGATCACGTCGAATTCTCTCGAGGGCAGTAGTACCCATTGACCTCCGTTGTTCAGAGTGGATTGAATGTCGTGGAAGATCGACCCTCTCGCTTGCAGGGGGAATAGGTAGAGCGATCCCAGCCTCGGAAGCTGCTTTCTTCAGAGCATCCCTCTCAGCAGTGAGGGTGGCGTTCTGCTTCGCCAATTGGAGCAATTGGAAGTCGACTGCAGAAATTTGGTAAGTCGACGGAGGGTCTTCAGCAGGAGTAGGTGTTGTTTGCCCAATCGACTGTCGCACGGGGTGGGCGATAGGTCGATCGACAGACTTGCCACTCCCTGAACGAACCCCCATCTCAGGAACAGCAAGGGGCTGTCCGAAGTTGAGCCTTTGACTCATTGAACGAGTCTCAGGACGAGCTTGTTGTTGAGTGTTACTTCCTTTTGGTTGACCTTGATGTTTCGTCTTCGCCATTCAGAGAGCGAAAGGTGCAACGAGAGTGTCGTTCAGTTGTCTGATCAACCGAGAGGGCGAGGAAGTTTGACTATCAAGATCAGTTGTAGGTTCAACCGATCAAGTAGTAACGGAGAGTTGGACTTTTTGATCGGATCCCACAGACGGCGCCAAACTGTGGGGGAAAATCTTCATGCCGACCCGAAGACCTTCGCAGCACCAGTCAATCGAAGTTGAAGTTGACGTCGAAGATCGTTGGTCGATCTGTTGATTGAAGTAGAAGCCTTTGATATGTAAACAGAGAGATGCAATCAGAGATAATATTGACACGTGAGATGTGATCTCGGAGTTCAGCCGAAGCCTACGTCTCCGTGCTATAGGGAGCAACCCGAATTCACTAACACTTCAGTTGAAGTGACCTCGACAGGCCGAGTGTCACTGAAAACCCTATGATCTCTTCTAAGGAGAAAAGAAGATCAAAGAGAGATGGTAGATCAGAAGTTGAAAATCCCAGAGCTCTGGTTCTGAAAGTCAGATCTCAGAGTGGAAATCAGAATTTTCGGATCTTTCTTTACATTCGAAGGCTATGCTATTTATAGGATTCTCTGGTGGGAATTCTGGGTTAAATGGCGGTTTCTGCTGCAGCATCTGGGGATTCTCCAGGTAAAGCTAGCGGGCCCCGCTACTATCTTAGGGGGCCCACCAGGCAGGGCTGGTGGGTCCCGCTGTGGTACTCGGGGGCCCACCAAGCAGGGCCGGTGGGTCCCGCTGTGGTACTCGGGGGCCCACCAGGCAGGGCCGGTGGGTCCTACTGTAGTACTCGGGGGCCCACCAGGCGGGGCCAGTGGGTCCCGCTGTGGTACTCGGGGGCCCACCAGGCAGGGCCGGTGGTCCCGCTGTTGTCTTCGGGGTCCCACCAGGCAGGGCCGGTGGGTCCCGCTGTTTGCAGACTTCTTGCCAAAATTTGCACCCACAATACCTCAGTGGCCCTTTTAGTCATTTTGCCTTCCAAACAAGACTCACAGGTTGGAAGGATCTTCGAGGAATCTGTATCTAGAAACTTGGCCTTCACTAACCTTTGAATTAGCGAGTCATTTGACTGCGCCCCTCAGACATCTGATGCTATAATAGAACATTACATCAGAGGACCCGATATATGTCTGACTTACTTCTGAAGAGATGTCCGCAAGTATGCTATGACATAGCACTTGCACATCTCTACAGACTCTCGTTAGTCGTTATATGCCATATCCTGTACCACAGTGGCATCTGGACCCGATAGGTCTGGTTTAGGGACATTACGATTTATAGCCATTATAGTTTACCAACCCTAGATATAAGGTCATGATGGCATTACCAGTCTATGAAGTAGGTACCTGTTATCTAGTTGTCTACTGGGATAGCGGACAGGGGATCTATGGTTGAATATAGATTGTATTAAAACTTATTTTAAGGATATTATTAAAAACAAGCTAATTACATCCATATGCCAACGCTACCCTCAAAGCGAAAACATCTCCATGGAGTAATTTACTATGTATGCGAGATCTCAGATTCGGATACACCCGCCCGAGGGGGCAATGTGTATCGTCCTCCGCTCACATCGGATCTTTCTGACCCAATCCAAACCTGCCACAAACGGGCTATGATGGACCATGGTACCTTTTGGCCAGCCCCCCGTGATCTCCATGCGACGCAACGGGTAGCCTCACGAGTGCTTCGGATGCTTACCCACGAGCCTAGGCACTCACGACACGGGAGTTCATGCGGCCCCCGCGAGGGCGGGAAAAGCCATTCTCTCCTGGCATCGTGACCACCATATCCCGAAGGAAACTGCTAAGCCTCTGACATGACAGAACATAACTCTCACCCGAGGGGGATGTTGAGTCATACCCTATCACCCAGAAATTCAGCAATTAGCCGTGGAGGCCAGGGGCACTCACACTGAGTCCTCTTACACATCCCTTAATTATGGTGAGGGTTATTTTAATGCAAGTATTTTAGTTCCTAGGTTGTGACAACCTAGACCTAGACCCTGGTAATACCGCGCTCCCACTAGAGTTAAGACCTCTTATAAAGTATAGATAGACTTGGAAAGGACCATAGTCCCTATCCCGTGGATACTCAGTTGTCACTTTTCTCTCGAGAATCACATTACGTACTCTCCAAGCCTTCAATACTAAATAAAATGATCATTACCCTTTGTGCTCTAGAGCCTAGCCTATGGTCTAGACATACAAGGAAAGGTCTCCCATTAGTATGACTCCTCATATGTAACTTGATGTCTGATGTCGTAGATGATCACCACATCACTATTGGTTTCGATGTCAAACCAATTAGGGACATCCGACAACCTCCGTCGGACCTCTACCTAACGGTGGCATAACCGAGTGTTATGGGATCCAACTACCATCAAACACCAATTAGACTACGGGTGTCATTAAATGGAGATCTAACCTAATGGTCGCATGGACCAAGTGGGGAATAGGCATCCCACAAATAGTGGAAAAATGGTATCCCATAATCTAACACATACTGCATTAGATTATATTCTTTCACCGGGGTTTAAAGAAATATCCAACCAAAAAAAAATAAACATCCATTAATATCAAGTTCAGGGTCTGACCCCTGAACCTGACTAGCAATGCTCTGACATTTCTTCAATGGCATCTTCTAAATATTCCTTACTTTGGGCCACCGCACTCGGTCCTCCAGTGATGAATCTCTAATCTATCCTTGTCCTCCAAGACTTCAACCTGTAACTCAAAATACTAGTACACTCCGAGCAATTGCTCGTTCATACACATTTACCTAGGTAGAAGAATAAAGACACGAATAGAAATAAGGGCCGGAAAAAACCAAGCCGTGGTCAACCTCCACGCGCTTGTCCCATTAGGCCTTACATTCATCCATCACAGAAGCAATCGAAATACTATGCAATTATATTTTGGGGTCCGACCCCCGAAAGCAAACAATCACAATATAGTGGTTCCCTGCAAAACACACTATGCATAACATGCAACATATATGAATATATGATCTACGCAAACCCCGGTGATGCATTCGTTCATCAAATGCACATACGATTCGTTCCATGAAATTTTTTTCATGAATCGCACACCAACCTAGATCTGATACCATTTGTTGGAATGATATCGGAGGCGCAACAGAAGATGGAGTTGATCCCGAGGATCATTTCGGTGTGCGGTGCATTTTAAAATTTTCATTCATATTAATCATATGCGCAAATGATAAAACAAATACGAATCGAACCCCTATAGTCATCTATCGAAATGATTAACATATCTCATATGTATGTATTATGATAGATCAAGGGGTTAGTAGGTTATACCTTCGTGCGGGATTTAACACCGCAAAGAATTGCTTCAATGTTGATGAAGACAAATTCGGATCTGCACAAACACACTTCAGTGCAAAGGACGTAACTTTCTATCCCGACATCGGAACAGAGCGAAACTTGATTTTCCGGAAAGAAGAGTTCAACGCCAAGAATTTGCAACTGGTTTGAAGTCATTTGGACTTCTATAACTGCTGTAGTGATCAAAACAGTACAAATCTGCCCGTAAAATCTGGGCAGCAATCACGAGCGGGATCCTTGCGCAAGAGAGAAATGAATCTCATCGGATTCACCCGATCTCACATATCATCCTGGATCCTTGCACTCTAATCTCTGAGTGCCTCAGAGTGCAAGCAATCTCCATCATTCTCACACACACACTTGGAGAAGAAGATGAAGGAATAAGAGAGAGATGAACCCGAAAGCGAGAGATGGCAAAAATCCAAAACATCAGAGAAGGGGGTTTGGTTCTTCTTCATAAAATATGAGAAGGATACACCATTTCAGATCTGAAAATTCGTGCCCCTCACTCTCCCTTGCCATTTGAAACTGTTCCTCTGTCTCTCCATCTCATTACTCTCAAATTCAATGCCCGTTTTTATTGTTAGTTGCCATATTAAAATTGTTACAATTAAGGAGATGATTCAAATCCTTCTTATCGATAATTGCATCTTAACCTTACAAGCGTCATTTCATGTGTGATTTTCAGGAATTGACCCGGTACTCGACGCAGTCAGATAAAGGGTATCATGATGGAGCGGTGGATATTATCATGGCGGGTCGATGGAGTATGCACAGTGTGTTTTGAAACATTTTCTGAAGAGTGATGGATAATTGTGAAGTCCGATGAGGATCAAAGTCATCGGGTTGATGCATCGCGTGAAATGAACCAGAGCAGAACCCCGAGTATGCTAAGGAGCTTAATGGAGGATGATGGTTTCTTGAAAAAGTGGCTCGGCCCGACCTGAGTATAACCCTCTATTGCATTAAAAATCCTGGTTGCACCCAGCCGTCCGATCCAATTCTCATGCGTCACCCCTCATTAACCGAGCCAACTAGCCGAGCCCCACGTCCTCCTAAATTCACTCTTTCCCATCCGGACCCCATCGCACCCGTCCATATCTGAGAACCCATCCTGTGATCAATGCATGCATGCAGGCACCCAACAACACAACATGCATGCATGCATGCAAAAATAAGACCCACTCAGCCACCCCATTCATCAAATCCGTCCCTTTTATCTCTAAGCCAACCACATAGCTCCATTTACAGCAAACGATCACAGCCGTTTGAGAGACTCTAATCCATCAAACCCCAACCATCCGATCAAAACCCATGCATTCTGCATGCATTGCAGACATTCGAAACCTAACCCATTCATGCGGTAATCACAGCCGTCCAATTCACCCCAGTCATGCATGTGACCTCCCCTCCCCTCACCAAGCATCTCTCTCTCATCTCGATTTTCTCTCTCTAGATCTCTTTCCATTAAATTACTCCTAGCTTCTCTCAACTGAAAACCACTCTCTCTCCTCTCTAAAAACCCGACCAGTTGGCACCCAAACGTCTCTCTCTCTATTTCCTAATTAATCGCAGTCGTCCATCTCTTCATCCGATCGTCTCCCTCTCCCCTAGATTCTTTCAACCAACTCTCTCTCTCTCTATAACTTCGATCCCAACCGTCCGTACCACCTACTCTCATCCATGCAAAACCCACACAAGTCTGAAACTCTCTCAATCTCTTTAACCCCTAGATCTCGGGATCTCTCTTTCTAAATATCTATCAAATCAAGCATATCAATTCCCTACTCTTTCTCTTTAAATCTCTCAGGATTCACTCAACCTAGCCTGGCAGAACCCTTGTGATCCCAGCTGACTACTCGTCCCATCTTCTGTGATCTTTCTCTCTCTAAAAATCCCAACTTCTAAATGCCATGCATGGAAACCCATTAATTCCCACAATACACCCAAGAGTTATTGCATGCTCGTCCTCAATATCTCCTCCTTTCTCTCTCTTCTTTATCTTTCTAAAACTATCCGAGAATCCCCTCGCGATCTCCATGCACAGCTGTACCCAGCCCCAAGATCCCATCTCCCACTCTTTTTCCCGTTCTCTCTTTCCTTTTTATTTTCCTCAATCACAGCCATCCATCCAACCAAACCCAGCTTTGTGCCATCTTTTCTCTCTCTAAATCTCACCCGATCTTCTCTCTCTCTAAAACCCATAACAAATCCAACATATTACTTACCTACTCTTTCTCTCTCTAGATCTTTTACCCGATCCGGCCTTATGCGATCCATCGGACTCTCTCTCTAACTCCTTTCGTTATCTCATCTGACCATCCCGACCCATTCGAATCACAGCCGCCCACTCCAACAAAGCCATGCACGCAGTTCTTTCTCATTCTCTCTCTCATTGCGAACATCTCTCTCTCCATTCAAGCCCTATAATCTCTCTAACCAAAATTCTCTCTTTTCTTATTCCATATCTATTTTCCTCTCTCACATCCGAACCTCTTGCTCTCTCATCCCGATCGTCTCTCTTCCTTCTTTCCTTACCTCTCTCTACCCGAATCCAATCATAACCGTAGATGCATCCAACCCATGCACTAACCCCTCCTAACTTCTCTCTATCTTTCCCTCTCACGTTCTTGTTGTAGCTCGTGTGTCCTTAGCGTGGATTTTCTGTATTAACATTAATAAAGATGACTTTGGTTATGGCTTTAATTAGAATACTACTATGGTATATGATAATTCTCATATAATAAAAGGACCCTAGGGAACACAGTAGGCCACTGAGGCGCATGGAGGATCCATGCTTGGGAGGCCCAGTGGACCAGTTCTGTGTAGACCTAGAACTAGTTCACAGCTTAGGTGATGCCGGTCGCGTCATCGAGAACAAGTTGTTGGCAGGTAGAGGATGTGGTGAAGTCTCCACCACGGGAACGTGGGATTCCCATTCACCTGACCAAGCACGATGATCGTGTTGAACAGGAACCAAGACGGTGCACAGTTCAGTGATTCAGACACTGGTGCATAAACCGTCTTACTACTATAGATAATCTGTCCTTAACCCTGAGGGACCATGTACACTGGGCCAACCAGTTGTGTGGTGCTTTGATGTGCCAATGTGTGCGGGCCTTCCATAGTCCAATACCACGGTACGTTGGGTTACCCGACTGGCGCTTGAGTGACATGTAATCCCTACAGGTTATCCGACGTCCAGTGTTGGATGGGTGCGGTTTGATGAGTCAATCTGTCCACACAGTTAACCCAGGCCTGGTGGTTGTCAGTATGACTGACGATGTTCCGGATGCTAGGCATAGCACCGGAAGGTGTGTGGTGTTATAGATGACAAGTCATCAAACCCTAGTCAGATGATCGATCGGGATCTGACGGTGCTCCCCACCGCCCAAGTCGTATCATGGCACCAGTAATAGGAGGGACTAAGGATTATCGGAGTATTGTAGAGAACAGGGTTACGAGGGAGTAACATATGTTTAGGATCACTAGAGTTCAACTCGCGTCGCACTCTGGGTGGCTACGCGGGTTAATCGGATTAGGGCTGATTAACGGAACTTTCGGTGTGTCACCGGAATAGTTAATCAGGGATCCGGTTGGAGCTAGAGATCCCGAACCCTGAAGGTTCCACCCTGTCATTGCGTATAGGAATTGTTCTCCGACCTAGTTGGATACGTTGGATGCGAATTAGCGCGATGGAGCGCAAGCCCGGAGCTAAACAACCTAATTCATATGTGTTACGGGCCATAGGGGTATTTTGGTAAATACTAAAATATAGCTCAGAACATATTGAATATGGATCTTGGAATGAGGGGAATAATTGCAGGAGCTCACAGGCACTGACGAAACTCGATTCCGAGTAGCGCACCTCACTCAGTCTCTCTTTTAGTTTTCCGCTTTTCGTGAAGGGCGTTTTCGTCCAGGCTTCACGATAGACTTCGGATAAACCTAAAATCCGACCCCCCCCTCATCCTTATCTACCTAGGGCCGGCCCTAGGCTCCTTGGAGCCATGGGAGACCGGCCCTATAAAGGAAATAGGGAGGGGAGGGGCCGGCCCTATTGTTTAACTCCCTCCCCTCCAAAAATCCGACCCCTAGTCTCCTCCTTTGTGGTTTCGACCAAGGAAAAGAGAGGAAGAAGAAGGGAGAAGGAAGAGGAAGGAAGGAGAAGGAAGAAAGGAGAAAGAGGAGGAGAAAATCTCGTGGCTCCCCATCGTCTTCACAACGGATTCCTCCGTCGGCTCGTAATCCCTGCACTCAAAGACGGGATTTCGAGGATTCTTCAATTCGCAAAGGACAAGGTGCTATCCGACAGTTTCCCTTGAGATTCACGTACGGTTCTTTATCGTTCCGTTTTCTTCGGATTATAGATCCAAAAGGTATGATGAAACTAAACACCTAAGTAGATGCATTCATGTCTTCCGTAGATCGTAGTATGCCTCTAGGGTGTCCGCACATATGCTAAGATCGTAGATTTGTATGTAGATTGTTTTGTATCACGAATTGTAATGAAACATACACCGTATGATCTTCGGATCTTTCTTTTGCTTCCGCTGTGACTCTGATACACGGATCCAATTCCAACAGTTCTCACGTTGCAAATTTCCTCTCTATCCTATATAAGGGGACGGATGAACCTAAAGGAAGGGGGGGAGAACCGACCCACCCCTCCCTCCAAGGAGGGGCATCCATTTTCCATATAGCTTTCATCAGTTTTTGTTTGTTGAGTGGGTGCGAAGAGAGTGTATTGTAGTCGTTCATTTATATTATGATATGATGTTCTAATCAGTTGGATGTAGTCGTATTTTTTACTTCAATAAAGTTCTTTTCATTTTATTCGTATGTGTCTTCTTTCTTTTATATCCCGCAATGTTTTATTTTATTCATACTTACACCATGGCCAAAACCATGGTAGGCTAAACTCTCTCTCCCGTCAGGGAGAGGGATCAATGCCATGGTAAATAGTTATTTTTCTCTCTTGTAAGTTGCTCTCGAATGCACTTAACATTCATTCCTCTCAATCATTTGATTCCAAAGAGAGAAGAAGCTCACCCGTATTTCCATTTAATTGGGATTCGGGTGATACTTCAAACTCCAACAGTTGAATAGGCGAACTATTATTATTATCTAATTTTCACTGTATAAATTCGTACAATTGAACTAAATGTACTTCTTCACCATAAGAAGGATTTTGTTCGTGAGATTGTGCGAGTATTTTATAATGAAATTAGATAAATAGGGCTTAAACTCTAAACCTTCTGCTTGAGATGGTAAAACTTCCGTTCTCAAGTGTGGATATTTGAGAAAACTATAATATTGAATCATTGATTAAGAGGAGAAATATCTTAATTTTCTTATCGAATTTTCATAATATAAATTTTCGTAATTGAGTACCAGTCTTACTTCTTCACTATAAGAAGAATTCGGTTCTTGAGATTGCGAAGATATTACATAATGAAATGAGATAAAGTGGGCTTAAACTCTAAATCTTCTGCTTGAGACGGTAAAACTTCCGTTCTCAAGTGTGGATAAACGAGAGTAACATTGCAAGAGAAGTGACTCTATACTATGGTTTACAAATCCCTCTCCTAGGTGGGATATTTCTTCTGTTTTATTTTAATTTCAATTATTAGTTTTCTATTTCTACTTTCTAAAATAAATTATTTTCAAAAATAATAAAAAATCCAAACTCCCTTCATTCAATGTAGCTTCTCTTGTGATCTCTTCTCTAGGCATCAAATTATGTGTGGTTCGATCCTTACTTGCCCTATATATTTAAGTTCTCTGAGTTATATATGCAGGTATTGGTTTTTGATAAATAGCTTTTACTACAACGATAATACACAAAAACCTATCTATCACCCCACATGGTTTGTCACCTAGTGCCCTTAGGTTAGATTAGTGCTAATTACGATTAGTGCGAGTTAACTCAATTTAGCAGCTTAGATTATGACTAATTGACCCTGAATTAGGCTTTAGTAACCCCCAAAAAATATACGTAATCTCCAAAAAAATCATTTTTCATTACTTTTAGGTCCAAAATAAGTTTTGATAATTTTGCAAAAAAGTCTATTTTTTGAAAATGATGATTTTATTCTATGTGTGTGAAAGGGGTCCGGATTCTCTGTACGTGAGCCCAGATCCCAAACGAAGTGAAAACGCACCTAGGGAGAATATTTACTACCACTAAGGAAATGCTAAAGTGTTCCTAGAAGACTCATTTGAGTTCTAGAGTTAGGTCCTAACAGCCCCGATCGGATGAAAAATCTATATTTTTCAGTGCGCAGCCTCTGCATACTGTCTCCTAGATTTAACTCCTATACACTTACTTTTCCGTCAACGCCACAGGATAGTCCTATATGTACCACATAACGTTGCACTTGTTAGAATTGATGAGGTCTACAGCTCGTAAAAATCTATAGTTTAGCTATGTATGGTTGATAGTATAGGAATGCATATTGGTACGTACCTTAGTACGTGTTCTGATTACAGAACAAAGAGCCATGGCTACATGGTAATCCTCTTGAGTGGGAGACTCAAGGGACTGGTCCCATGTAACCTAAATACGTTCGCAGCTCTGATTAGGGTTGGTCGCCCTATCAGGTTAAGCTGTTGGGATGACAGAGCGTGGGTGTCTCCACCACGGTCATTACCAGGCACAGTGTCTGTGGCCGAACGGAACCAACACGATGCACAGATAGGTGAGCAGACACCGGTGCACTAAACCGTGTTTCTGCTTAGGGTAAAACGGTCCTAAACCCTGAGGAACCATGTCTGGTGGACTAACCAGTTGTGTGGTGCTTTGGCGCACCAATGTGTAAGGATCCGGATGCAGTGATCCAAAACCACGGTGTACTGGGTTACCCGGCTGGCGTTGCATCAGCGTGTCACTCCTGCAGGCTATCCACACCCCTAACGGGAGGTGCGTTCCTTGGTCTGACCTACGTCGTATTAAACCCTGGCCAGGTGGTCATCAGTTGGACTGATGACGGATCCGGTTGCTCGTCAGAGTAATCGGAGGTACGATGTATGTGGTCAACCTGGAAGGAACCGAGTCATATGAACACTCGAGTCTGACGGTATTCTCCACCGCTCGAGTTACGTCATGGCACCAAGTGGAGGGACAGCGGGTTTACCATACTAAGCGGAGAGCAGGGGTATGAGGGAGAACATAGTAAGTCCGGGGGAATTGGAGTGCAGCCTGCGTCGCACTCTGGGTGGCTACACAGGTTAACTCGGACTCAGAGGATCGATAGTACACTTGGGTAGTGTGTCGATCGAGTCTGAGTTGGAAGCCATGAACCCTGGTCCCTGAAGGTTCCACCTTATCGACATTATGTACGGTTCTTATACCATCTCATCGAAACACAGAACGTAGTTAGAGGAAGCGAGAATTTCAAGCCTACGCTCCGTGAGTGCTTCACACAAGTGCACGGTAGATGCATAGCTACGTGTGTGCACTAAGGGGAAACCCTAGGTTAGTGCAGAGACGCATGTAGTAATTCCTTGTCATAAGTGGACTTTGCCACATGGATGCGATGCACCAGGACATATTGCGAGTTGACTAGTTGACTTCACTAGGGGCACCATACGGGAACCTCAGAGAATAGTGAAATCACTGGTGCACTTCACTTATGTGTGCCTTGCAAAGTCTCATACACGAGAAACGGCCAACTAGTGACATAAGGGCATTTTGGTCATACCATGCGCCATTATGCACTAAGGGGGCCGGCCCTAAGTGTTGAGAGACTGGTCAAGGCCGGCCCTATTAGTTTCAGGAGGTTGTTGCCTCCGATGAAAGGGCCGGTCATGAGGCGCAGAAAACGGGCTGGTTTTGACCGTTTTCGAAAACAAGGAAAAGATAGAGATAAAAGAAGAGATATATAGGGAGAGGTTTGAATCAGTCAATCCTATCCGCTAGGCTTATCCGTAAGGATAAGGCCGGCCCTATATAAGGCATAGGGAGAGAGGGGGGGATGAAATTAATGAATCCATGCAAGCCCTAGGGCCGGCCATGGCATGGGGAAACCCTAGCCGCCCCCTCTCCTCTCTTCGCATCTCCTCTCTCGTCTCTCTCTTCCTCGCTTGCGCCATTGGATGGCGACTCGTCTTCCTCACGTGGTGTTTCGTAGAAGGAGAAGGCTCGTCGTATGGAGGCACTCAGAGATCCATCGATGAGGTGCCGTGCATCGTGTGAGATCGGGTGAACTAGAAGGCGTCTCCCGCAACCTTTTGCTGTCCAGAATCTGCACAGAAAATCAGCGTTGTTTCTGTGATTTCGGGAGCTACAAAAGTCCAAACAATATGAAACTTGTTGCAAAAGTTGCGTCTCGAAGTTGGTTACCTTCAGTCCAAATTTCAGCCCAATCGGAGTTTAGAGTAAAAAGTTATGGCCGTCGCACCAAAGCTATGTCGAGCAGATCCGTAGCCCGTCTCCATCAACAAAGAAGAAATTTGTCGCGGTGAAAGATTCCGCACGCAGGTATGATCTCTAACAAGTAGATCTAACATAATTAGAACATGCATACATGCTAGATTGTTTTTTTGCGTTAGATCGTCGTTAGGGGTTCGCGTAGTTGCCATGCTAGTTTCATACACGTATATGTAGATCGTTTCGATGAAAATTTTGATATATAACGCACACCGCCTACGGTCCTCAGACCTTCACTTTGCTTCCGCTGCGGGCCTCTACCATGGATTTATTTCCAACAGCACTAATGTTCCACATAAGGAAAATAATATATTTATATTATTTTATTACAGGAAAAAATCAGGTCTTTACACCCTTCCCTCTTTATAGAAATTTTATCCTCGAAATTAGTACTATTGGAATCGTGACAAATATCGGACTTAAAGTCAGTTCTTGGTAATGTCCAAAGGTAACTGAGAAATCACTCATCTTAATATTATTACCTCTCACGTTAATAATTGCATCGATGATTTCGACGAATCTCGAGGTGCTTATGACATCTTCTATTTTAAAACTACCATTTCACAACACACCTAGAATCTACAATTCCTATATCTTAAATACATTATAAAATACTTATGGTAGATGGTAAGCTATGTTTCCTTATGAGGTACCCCATAATACTTCATGAGTAAACTCATTGACATCTACTCTCATCAAATACAAATTTTAAACTAACTATCATACTATATATCATTAAAGGACATTCATCTTCTCTAGGTTATAACACGAGAGGGTATGACAAATGAAATTCCCTTACGAGGCGTCCTATTCCGCTTCATAAGGGAACTCGATGTCCCTCTCGAGATATTTTTCTCAAGAATTAAAAATATCCTAGCATAAATCATCATTCAATATTAGTCCTAAGCTAACAAACATAGCGTACATACTATCGGACATTCGCCTCTATCAGATTATAACGTGGGACGGTACTATTGGAATTGATGTGTTATTAGCTTTTAAAAAACCTTTTATTTGGAGAAATAATAGAGAGGTTGTATTTGAATAAGAATTGCATTAGTGGTACGTGATCATATCATGTGTTCTATGATAGAACAACAAGCCATGGTTTATGTAGATCTGCTGAGAGGAAGGCTTAGTAAATTGAAAACATATAACCTAAATAGTTCATAGCTATGATAGGGTTGGTTCCCTTATCGTAAAAAACTGTTAAAATGACAGAGCATGGAACCTTCACCATGATCATTGTCAGGCACAGTTACTATGACCGAACAGAGCCAACATGTTGCACAGATCAGTGAGCAGACACTGGTGCATTAAGCCATGTTTCTGCTTAGAGTAGTTGGTCATAAACCCAGAGAAATCATGACCGGTGGGCTAACCAGTTGTGTGGTGCTTTGATGCACCAACGTGTGAGGGATCCATTTATGTGCGACCCAATACCACGGTGTGTTGGGTTACCCGATTGACGTCGCATCGGCATGTCACTCATATAGGCCATCCATAACCCTAACCGGTAGTGCGTTCCATGGTCGAACTTATATCGCACGAAAACCAGGCCTGGTGTTTGTCAGTCGAGCTGACGACCGAATCCCTTAGCTTGGCCAAAGCAAAGGGAAGTGCGTTGAGGTTAACTCACCTGGATGAAACCATGTCAAATGATCACTAGAGTCTAACGGTGTTCTCCACCGCTCGAGTTGTATCATGGTACTATATGGAGGGATATCACACTACTGTAACTGAGCGGAGATCAGGGGTATACGAGAGAACATAATAAGTCTAGGAGGATTGGAGGTCAACTTGCGTCGCGCTCTGTTTAGCTTCGCAAGTTAACTAGAGCTCAGAGGACAGACAGAGACACTTGTAGGGTGTATTGGTCGAGTCCTGGTTATTAGCCATGAATCTTAGTCCCTAAAGGTTCCACCTTGTCCATATCTGAAATCGTGTCTACCATCTCTTCCCTTACTTGCACTATCTTAGTTAGGAAAACGATCATCCCATAGGTGCTTCGTAATAGAGCGTGAGAGAGAAAGAGAAACAAAGTATGCTTCTAGGGGACAACCCCAGAGTTGTTAGAGGTATACGTAAAATATCTAACACCCCTTATTGGTGTAGACAATGCGAGCGTGCATCGCACGGGAGCTCGGTAAAGTTGCTTCGGTAAATTTTACTAAGGGCACCCCTTATTTTACTAAGGGCACCCCTAAGTATGGATAAATTACTGAGGGCACCCCTAGATGAGAGAACAATATTTCCATGTCAAGAGGACACTAGAAATCCTAGGGGTCCTATAGGTTCGAACGGTTTCACAATCGGAGCCCGGTACACGAGTGTACGACCATTAGAAGCATGGGGGCATTTTGATCTTTTCCTAAATATCCCCGCATGCCCTAATGGCCGGTCACTCATGTTAGAGGCGCCTATTTTCAGCCATGACCTAATATGGGGAGGATATGAGAAGATCCTCCACCAGATATGGGTTGTTGCATAGGTGGAACCACCCCTCCTAAAATCTAGGGGGCGGTTTTTGGGTGGTTGGATAGGATAGGGATGGCCATATCAAGGGGATTTTTAATCCCTATGGCCGGCCACTTAAAGTAATAATGAAAGGGAATTTCGTGCAAGGTAAGAAAAGGGTGTTTTGCTGCAATTTATTGCTCAAAACAAGCCCTTCTTGCACCAAAAATATGCATACCATTCCTCTCTCTTTCTCGTATTTTCTCAAGACTTTTGCAAGCATCGGAATAGGCTCGTCAGCGAGAGGAATTCAGAGATCTCTCAACGAGAATGCGGCTGGGAGGTGAGACTCGGTGAACCCAACAGTGGATCTACATCCATACCCCTTTATCCGTATCTCGGCATCCGTCTCCACCAACAAAGAAGAAAATCCTTCGCAGTGAAAAAAAAATCTACACGAAGGTATAATCTCTCTATCGCTCGTTCTAAGCTTTACTCGTTAGAATGACGATTAGGGGTTCATACTATTGCATCATGTGCAGATGATAAGATTATATAATCAGAATTTTTGTAGCACACACCCGGTAACGCGGTCCTACGACCGCTGCTCGACTTCCGCTGCGCTGACTTTGATCTAGGAAATTAATTTTTCCCAACAGGTAGGACAAATAGAACTCCCTCACGAGGCATCCCATTCCACTTCGTGAGAAAACTCATTGTCCCTTCCTAGTTATTTTATCCGAGAGTTGAATATCCTAGTTCAAGATAGATAAGCAGTTACATGTTCTTATTAGGTTTAAGAAACGTCTTTCTTAACCATATCTACTAAAAGGTACCTCTCTTAATTGGATAGAAATGTAACTAAATCCCCTAAGGACTAATACAATAGTTACTACGCGAAACTCTATACCCAAATAACTAATCTCAACTGTATCCTACTAGATTCTACCTACCTCAGTTGTCTCCTCATCCTTGTAATCATCGAGGAGGAAGAACTTGATATTGGAACTGAAACTTCAACCAAGCTGACTCCCACCATGGTGAAGATGTGATATCCTAACTACTAGCTTTTATAATCTAAATCTAATACTCAGGTTAGATCATCCTAAACCTAATATTTGTACAACTTCCTAAAATACTCTTCACTACTAACTTCCTTTCTTATATCCATTACTAGGGTTATGTCCCTAAGATTTGATACCAAGCTGTCACGCCTCGGATTTTCACTTTGCAGTGTGAGAACCCACGGGCGTGAACTTTTACTGCCATTTTTTATAAAGAAAAGAAAAGATAAATACTTTTAAGTATAGTTTGTTCTTCCTAGCTCGGACCGACTCAATGCCTGAAGAAACTTGAACAACCACCCTCGCAAGGAAGGTAAGAAAACCATTTCTGAAAGAGTAGTAATGCTCGATTGTCTTAGGGCATCACTCTTGGAAGGAGGGAGACAACTCCTCAACTCTTCTAAGAGTGTTACTGTCGTAGGAGCATGAGACTCGAACCCAAAAGGCGAGTCATTCTCACGTCATTTTAAATTAGCCTAAGAGGATCCTCACACAGATTATATGATTATTAAGATCAACAGATTCAACCTACTACATTGTGCCATATATTGATCGTGCACATGACTGGAGAGTCGTGCGCACGACATGGGTGAGACATACCCTTAAAGATAAAGATCTATCTCTTGGTCTTAGCCATCTATTATTGGGATTCGATCCCGGTATCAGGTGCCACACAGCAGAATACGGGGGATCGTAGGATCGAATAGTCGGTTGTATGTTATAAAAAATTCTATCTATGATACTTTATACATGTGCATATGGAAATATAGAACGCAACCCTAAACGACATTCTAGCGATGATGATGCAACATACGATGATATGATCTATGCATTATTATCCTAGAACCATGAGTTTAGGAATTATACCTATGTGCAGATTCTTTCACTGTGAAGAATTTCTTCGTTGGCGGTGAAGATGGTTCGGATCTGCCCATAGTCATCTCGGTGAAATGGTTGCAGATGGAGCTTCCGAGGTCAGAACGTGCTCAAATTTTAAGAGCATGTAACTGACTTTAAGACGCTTCTTTTGCCGCTGGTTTGATACAATTCCTAGTTTGGTAGCTCCAGGAACAATTCCCAGAGTGCAGATCTGATCTGCAAAATCTGGGCAGCAATTTTTCTTCTTCTTCTCCATGGAAGAGGAATCTTCCGTGGGGGGGGGGGGGGGGGGGGGGGGGGATGAGGGCGAACCTCCTTCACGTTCACCGAGTCTTGCCTTCTAGCCGAATCCTCACCCAAGGATCTCTGAATACCTCCTTGGTATGAGCCTTCTTTGTTCCTTTGCAAGATTCTTCGAGGAAGACGAGATGGAAAAGAGAGAGGTGCAGAATTTTGGTTTCTTCTGCAGCAATTAAAATTGCAACAAAAGGGGCTATTTTTCCTTCAAAGAAATGCAGCCCTTATGACCCATAATGAGGCCCAAAAAATTGCTCTCCTCCCTTGGATCAGTTAGGGTTAGCCACAAGGCCATCCAAGCCTTCCATGTAGCTGGTCACCCTTTCCAAATTAGCCCCAAAACTGCCCCTATTATGAGGGGGTGGTTTCCATATATGCAACCAATGAAATAGGGAGGAGAGGATCTAAAAGATTCTCCCCATATCAGGTTGGACGGCTGCATGGGCACCCCCATATAGTGCATGGCCCATTAGGGCATGCGAGGGCTTTTAGTAATGACCAAAATGCCCTTTATGCTTCTAATGACTGTACACTCATATACTGGGCTCGCATTGCAAAACCGTTTGAACCAGTAAGACCCCTAGACTTTCTAGTGTCCTCTCACATAGATGGCTGACTCTTATTTCGGGGTGTCCTTAGTATTTTATCCATACAAGGGGTTGCCCATAGTAAAAATCACTAATGCAACTCACCGAGCTCTCGTGCGATGTATGCTCGGATTGTTGGCACCTATGAGAGATGTGAGATGATTTATGTATGCCTCTAATTACTATGGGGTTGCCCCCTAATAGCATACAGTCGTTTCATATCTCCAAATAATAGTTTTTTGCTTTGTCGTTGTATTTAGCTATTATCAAAAACCAATATCTGCATATATAAATCAGAGAGTTTAAATAGTATAAGGCAAAGTATAGGATCGAACCTCATGTACATATGATGTCTAGAGAAAATAAATCACAAGTGAGACTAAAATAAATTTAAGGGAGTTCAGATTTTTCTAATAGATGTTTTATTTCAGAAAGTAAATCGTAGAACTAATGCTACAAATTGATAGTTTTAGAAAATATAAAAGAAAATCTACCTAGGAGAGGGATTTATAAACCATGATATGGAGTTAACTTCTCTTGTAATGTTGCTATATATTATCCGCACTCGAGAGCGGAAGTATTACCGACTCAAGCGGAAAGTTTAGAGTTAAAGCACACATTATCTAATTTCATTATATAATACCCTCAATTTTAAGCACAAAATCCTTCTTATAGTGAAGAAGGACAACTGACTCAATTGTGAGAATTTATATAGTAAAAGTTAGATTCGAAAATAATAACGTTAACCATCTTAGTCACACATGCAATGTTAGAGTTTTGAAACATCACTTGAATCTCTAGTAGAGGATGGATGATCTTTATTCTCACTTGAGAATTAAAATCAACTAACTAATAGGTAAAAATATGAAGCGCAATCGAAAGCAACTTATAAGAGAAGCAACTCACTATTTATCATGGCATAGACTCCCTCTCCCTGGTGGAAGTGAGTTTAGCCTACCATGATTATTGTTACGATAAACGAAGTAAAGTAAAATATTATGGAAGAAGAAAGCAGAAACATAAAATGAATAAAGTGCTTCTATTAAAATAAAAAGTACAATTACACCCAACGACCTTAGAATCTTCCTCAGAAAATGAACAGTACTACAAACCCACACACACTTCGCACTATCTCTATAGAATTTTGCTGAAAGCTCTTGGAAAAATGGATACTCTTCTTTTTGCCCAAGTCCTTCTATTTATAGGGTCTTCTAGCTTGCACCCCAAGGCGGCGACGGATTTGGTAGGTGGCTTTCAATTTGTATGAAGTAAGGGAAAAATAAAGGGGAAGGATTTGAGAGAGAGAATGATGGAAATGGAGTTATTAGAGACATAAAGGGTTGACTGGGTCTCGGGTAGTTTCAAAACTTGAAAGGGATGAAGAAAGTGAGAAGTTGATATTGTGATCGACTGGGTACATGTTGGAGCTGATGGATAAGGAAAGAAATTAAAGAGTTCTTAGAGAGAGAAACGGAGGGAACGATCACCAGGGGTAGAGTGAGATTTAGAGAGATTCGCGATGGGGAAAAGGGACGGCTGTGATTTTAGTTTGGGTTGTTAAGGAAATAAAGAGTAAATGAGAGAGAAAAGATGAGACTATGGTGGGGAGTTATGGTCAGGGAGATATGGTAAGGCGTGGGACCATTGATGATAGAGAAGAGCGGTTATGAGAGGGAGAGAAATTAGGGGGGGAGATCGCAGGGGGTCTTGGGTGAGAGGGGGCCATGCATGTGCTTGAGTTTGTAAGGGACGTACGGCGTTGATTTCTAGAGAGAGAGAGGAAAAGAAAAGATAGAAACAAAAGAGAGATAATTAAGGAGAGAGAGAGAGAGATAGGCAATATCGATTTATTTTAGAGAGAGAAATCGGATAGGAAAGTGGGATGGGATTAGAGAGAGAAAATCTGAAAAGATCCAGAGGGCATCGTTGATGGACAGGATTAGGTGATGCTGGCCGGGTCGGGGCTGATGCAAGGAACGATTGGGATTGGGTTGTTTGCATGGTTTTCTAGAAGAGGGTGAGAGGAGGTCGGGATGAGAGGGTAGGAGATAAATGAGGAAATAAAGGGGTAATTTAAGAGAGAGATAAATAAGGAGAGAGAGAGAGGGAGAGATTCTATGAGAAAGAGAGTGCGGATTGTGAGGGAGTGAGATTCTATGAGAAAGAGAGTGCGGATTGTGAGGGAGTACACACAGGGCTGCATGGCTGTTGGGATAAAATGGATGGTTGAGATTTGATTTCAGATATTAAGATGGAATGAATAGGATTTGTGCATGCTTGATCATGCACGGTTGTGGGGGGATTTGTTTGGACGGTTAAGGAAATATACATGCATGAGATTTGAAGGAATCCGAGGGTCATTAATTAGTGAGAAATTAATGGGGATGACTTTAATAGGAAAAGAGTAATGGGTTCATGCATGGCTGTGATAGGTATCTCCTTAATTGGTTGGTTTTGTGGGACAGGTTTTTAATGGCTATGATTAGTAGGGGTGGGACTTGGGCGGGTTGAAGGGTCTGCCCATGCCCAACCCGACTTGCACAAACCTTTGCCCGTTTTGCCCGTGGAACCCGAGGAACCTTAACCCGTGGAAGCCCAACTCGTGCTTACCCATTCTAGTTCTTCGGGTTGCTCGGGTTGCCCAATTTGCAAAATAATAAGCGGGTTGGGCAGATTGCCCAATTAGAAATGCTTGTGCACATAAATAGATGGAAAAAAATCCAACATATTTTTAAATTGAATAAAAAAAATCTTTGATTTGCATAACAAAAACATAAAGTTCAACCCATATCCTCACATATTTCAAACGAATTCTTAGCATTCAACATCAAATAGGCAGTCTTTCATTTCCATAAAAAAAAACTATTAAAGAATTCAACCTTAGTGTGTCACTTCCTCGGGTTCCTCGGGTTGGGAAGATCGGTGCCCAAACCCGTCCAAATTGAAATCGGGTTGATCTTTTTTTTGTCCAAACCCGTCCAAGTTTTTAACCAGCTTTGCCCATGTTTGTCCATTGTTCGGGTTGGGCGGGTCGGGTTCGAGTCAGACCCGCCCAAGTCCCACCCCTAATGATTAGGTTTGAGTTATTAGGGGATGGTTATGATGGGAAGGGGTGTTGAGTTAAGTGTTGTATGCATGTGTTTGGTTGCAAGGTACGATTGTGATTGGATGAGAAGAAAGGACATAGAGGATTCCGAATGAGAGGGAATGGGGAGATAATGCATGGATGAATGATGGGAGTTATGCATGGATTTGGATGGTTACGATAAAGAGAGAGAAGAGGGGCCTATGAGTGCATGCACGGGTTGCTAAGCCATGCATGAGTTTCTTTTGAGTGCTAGCTAGGGATTGCTATGATTGGTTCAAGTCAGATAATTTTGGCTGGGTTGGTGATTAGGTTTTGAGTGAAGGGTGGCTTGGTTAAGAATTAGAATAAAAGATAAAATATAAGAAAGAAAGGGAAGAGAGATAAAAGTTGGCCAGCTTAGGTGTATTCCGAGTTCGGGTGCGTCTTGTCTTTTAGTACTTCACTTCCGAGCTGTGTGCGTTCCGATCTTGCCAAGAGCATCTTCTTTGTGCTAGTTCCTTTGCGTACATCGTATCGTTGCTACCGAAGTATTGTGATGATGACGAATGTATAGTCGTGCTCCTTTGTAGCTATACGTGATGATGACGAATCCCATTTACTGTGAAACATACATAAAATGATACATGTCAGTTCCTCATAGCAAAAGCGATGGAAAATGATAATTGACCATTCATGCATGCGAAGTATGAGGGCTATGTAGTGTGAAGGTTTTACGTAGAAAACCGATGATAGTGATCTATTTTAGGATTTTTATGCGAAAAAAAATCCATTATCCTTTGTAAAACTGAATTATGGCACAAATATGCAATATAGTGCAATATATTATTAAAATCATATGGATTTGTACTTCACAATGACATTTATGTATAAATCAAAGGATGTATGTGATTTGCGATCGATAATACATAGTAAATGAACAAAAAAGATGCATAAATGTAATGACAACTTCTCCCACGCTCTAGTGCGATGCACCCGTGGTATGGAGGTCTTCCTAGTTTAAGTCGTGCACTGTAAAGAAGAAGATAAAAGATCTGATTTCGGATGTGGACAAGGTGAAACCTTCAAGGGCCAAGATTCATGGCTAATAATCCGGACTCGACCAACACATCCTACAAGTACCTCTGTCAGTCCTCTGAGTTCTGATTAACTTGCGAAGCTAAACAGAGTGCGACACAAGCTGAACTCCAATCCTCTCGGACTTATTTTGTTCTCTCGCATACCCCTGCTCTCCGCTTAGTATTGGTAACACGTCCCACCACATGGTGCTATGACTCAACTCGAGCGGTGGAGAATACCGATAGACTCGAGTGATCATCTGACTAGGTTTCTTTCCAGGTTGACTATTTACATTGCACCTCCGATTGCTTTAGCCAAACAACCAGATCTTATCAACAGCTTGATTGTTGACCACCAGGCACCTGGGTTTAATACGATGTAGGTCAAGCCAAGGAACGTACCTCCGAGTTAGGGGTATGGATGGCTTATAGGAGTGGCATGCCGATACAATGCCAACCGGGTAACCCAGTGTACCATGGTATTGAGTCGCATATATATGGATCCCTTACACGTTGGTGCACCAAAGTACCACACAATTGGTTAGTCTACCGGATCATGGTTCCTCCGGGTTTAGGAGCGATTACCCTAAACAGAAATACAGCTTTGTGCACCAGTGTCTGCTCACCGATCTGTGCATCATATTAGTTCCGTTCGGCCACAGACAGTGTGCTTGGTAATGACTGTGGTGGAGACATCCATGCTCTGGCATCCCAACAGCTTATTCTAATTAGGTGACCAACCAAATCAGAGCTGCGAATTGTTTAAGCTTACGTGGGACCAGTCCACTGAGTCTTCTACTCATATGGATTACCACATAGTCATGGCTCTTAGTTCTGTAAACAGAACATGTACTGGCGTAAACACCTCGATGCAATCCTATGTATAAACTATCAATCATATTCAGGTCATATAATAGTTTTTACAAGTTGTAGACCATATCAATCCTAACATCCACCTAAGGGCTCCCTTGGGCTATAAATAGCCCACCCCTTCAACCATTGAGCTACTAATGAGTCTTTTGGTTTAGGAGAAGAATTAGAATAAAGTTTTAAGGTTTTAGTGAGTTCACTCTTAAACTCCATCTCCTCTCTTCCTTTCATTCTTCTCATCTCTTCAACATTCTATCCTAGTTCAAAACTATGGAGGTTGGACTCACTACTTGCATGGTCACTTGAGAGTCTTCTAACTCCTTGTGATCAAACAAGTAAGAGAGATCAAAGTTTAGTGAAGGATCTAAGGTGTCATCCAACACATAGATCTCGATCTATTCTTTGTAGGTTTTTGTAGCTTGAATCCTTGTGGTATACTAGGCTTAGAAGCATGCATATAAGGTATTAAAAGAAATCTAGGTCACCTTCTATTATAGTTACTTCTTAGGTCCAAGTGTTCTTTTCTTTCCACTTTGTTTCTCCCTACTTCACTTTGCACACACCGAGTGTGTTCCCACCGCCGTGTGGAAGGCTCTTGTGAGAGCGCTCCATGACGTTGTTCATGTCTAGCACCCTTAGCAATGTCGCTCGCTTTGGGAGGCCTCTTTGGGGAGAAGGACAAGCGGAAAAGAGGAACGATGACTAAGGTGCAAGAGTCAGATCAGTTCAGCACCTATGAAGTGAGAGCACCGTCACCACTTCACCGAAGACGCGGGTTACGGACCTAGGGGCTAAGGGGTAATCTCTGTGTAGTTTGCTTGTAACCTTGTTCTGATTTTCTAAGGGAAGCTAGACCCCTCTGTGTGAAGGGTCTAAGCCCGGTTCTGACCAGAGGGTGCTTTTCATCTCTGTTAAGGGTTTTCACCTATAAATAACTTATGTGCTCTTTAGAATTATATCTCGTGATCACTGTTTGTTTAACTTCTGGTATTATTTAGATTGAGCGATCTAACCTGTGTGCTTGCATATGCTCGTTGTGAGACATACCAACTAGCTTCGTCTAGTTGGTCTCTTAATGCATGATGTTTAGCTAGACAACCTTAGCTAGCCTTATTATTATTTGAGGGGGCATTCCCACTGATCTATAATAAAATAAAGGGTAAATTACATAAACATCCCCTAAACTATAGGGGTAGGTTCACATTGGTCCCCGAACTTTATTATTAAACAAATAACCCCCTGAACTATATGTCGTTATCCAGGTAGGCCCCTCCGTTAGTCACTGGCCGTCAAATTTGAGTTGAAACGCTGATGTGGCAAGAAAATGGTCATTCTCTTCTGATTATACCCTTCTCGCAGCAAGGCTCCATAAAATACAACTTTTGCCCCTCCCTTCTCTCTCTTTCTCATCTTGATCGTCTTCTTCATCCCTCTCGTCTCTCTTTCCCATCTAGATCTCTCTCTCTCTCTCTCATCAGCGTCTCTCTCATCTAGATCTCTTGTATCTCTCTCTCTCTCTCTCTCTCTCTCTCTCTCTTATCTGGATATGCGCCTCTCTTTCTCTCTTATCTTTATTTCTTTCATCTCTGTTTCTCCCTCTCATCTCTTTCTATCTCTCTTTCTCTCATCTTTGTCTTTTTTCAACCGTAGGACCTTCATGGCATCCAGTCAATCTAGTGTGAATGCACCCAGTGGAGAGCGAGTGTTATGTTACTATGGCCATCAAGCTCCAATCTGCACCTCTTGAAGGATGACAAATCCTGAAAGAAGGTTCTTTGGGAGTTCAAAGTATGGGGTAAGTGAATACACCTAATTGATTGCAAGTGAATGTACTCAAATCCAATCAATTTACCTATTTTGGGTTTGATTGTAGGTGGGTACTTTATGCGGTTATTTTGGTTGGTACGATCCACCTATTTGTGATCGTGGAAAGAAAATTTTATCACGACTTTTGAAGAAGAGTTTAGGGCTGGAAGCAAATTTGGCAAAGTCTCGTGCTCGAGAGAAGACAAATAAGCGCATTTTTTTTTTACTTATTGTTGGAGTGATGATGGGGGTTAACATTTTATTGTATGCCTTATTATTGGGAAAAGGGAGCATGGGGGTCACTGATGGAAATTTGTAATGTCTTTTGTTATTAAATATCATATGTTTTAGGTGAAATATGTACTGAGTATAATATTTCTAAATGGATGGAATTGGAGATTCTTCAGTATTCATGTTCAACCCTAGTTCAAATTAGTCCCTTAACTATAACCCCCAATTTAAATTTGTCCCTGCACTATAAACCCTAGGTCAAATCAGTCCCTGAACTATAAACACTAGGTCAAATCAGTCTCTGGGCCATAAACTAGTTCATATTAGTTCAATATTATTACACAACCTGCAATATCATGACCAACATATCTAGATCAGCAACAATACATACAAAACCCTATGTCAACATATCCAAATATTTATAACTATAAGCCTTAAAATCAAGCTGATCCACATACGTATCATGATCCACATGTCCATATCAAAAACATGTCTTGAGCCTCCCGAGCCTCCTAAATACATACAAAAATATTCAAAAAACTTGTCTAGGTTAACACCATATCAAACAACATGTCCAGATTAACACTATATTAAAGAACATGCAAGACCTCTCAAAAAACATCCAAAAAACTAAGAGCTCCATTATTTCCATGGCTTCTTTTCTTTTGGTTTGGAACTGAATAATGGAGCAGCTTCCCCTATATTGGATCCTCCACCCCTAGAAATACCAAGCCTCCTTGTAATCCTCCTTGTGTGTGTTGCTGTGGCATTGGCAGCTCCTCCTGCACTAGCTATTGCTCCAGCAGTTGTTGTGCCAGTAGTTGATCCTCCTCTACTGGTTGTAGCTCCAGCACTTGTTGTGGCAATTCCTTTACTTGCATTTGATGTGGTTGTGGCAGTTCCTCCACTTACATTGGTTGTGGCTCCTCTCCTTGCACTAGCTGATGCATTGGCTTTGGCTACTTTAGCATTGGATGTTGCATTGGCGTTGGCTCCCCTTGCGCTAGCTATGGCTCCACCACTTGCACTTGCACTAACTGTTGCATTGACTTTGGCTCCTCTGGTTGAACTTGGAACCTACATTGTTTACAGAAAAAAGTAACAAACATATATTGAAGCACCCTACAAGAGAAACAAATACAAATAAAGGTTTGTTAGTTGAACATACATCATTTTCATCTCTCTTTCTTTTTACAGCACCTTTACAAGTACGAGTGTTGTGACCAAATTGCTTGTATTTTTCACAACAAAGATTTGGATGATTTCTACTAAGCTTGTAAAGATTCTTGGGCTCATCTGTGTTTCTCCTCCTTAGTTTTTTAGGTCTCCCAAGTGGTCTTCTTTATGAAGGAGAAAGAATCTTTTCCATGCCAAGCTTAACCCATTGATCTACAGCTGGAATTTTATGACCTTCTTATATATCTTGAAGTATGTGTCTTTATGATAGAAAGGATGTACAAAGTCCTCTACCTTCTTCTTCTGAAAGAAAATAACACAAACACCATACAAACATGGGACCCCAGTCATGTCCCAAACTCTATAACCATATGTATTCTGTTCTAAGTTCATGACATATTTACCTTCACCACTCTCAACCTCAAGAACTGACTCTCCAACATACCAAATCTGGCAATGTCTTTAGTCATTCTTGACTATCTCTATCCTATCTTGGATATTTGGACCTATAGGTCATTTGCACTTCTCAATACTCTCCCTTTTCAACTAAGATCTCTCAATTAGCTTCCTCCTTATTGTCTCCATTATGGTTACAATGGGCTCATCCCTAGCTTCAAGAATGTCATCACTAAAAGACTCACATAAATTATTAGTCAAAGTATCATATTTGGTATGTGTGCCAAAATGTGATCTAGCTCACAACCTAGGGTGGACTGCATTCAACCAATCAAAAGCCTTCTGATCTAACCTCTTCAACTTCTTCATTGCTCATTGAAATGCTGGAATTGTATAAGCTGATGTTGCTTTCCACATTGCATCCTTGAGTGCCTTCCTCTTGAAACCTTTGTCTCTGAAGTTGGCATACATATGGCATATACATAATCTATGTTGTGCACTAGGCATCAAGTATCTCAACTAATCCCTGTTAAGAAATAGAAATATAATGAATGTTTTACACAAATCCTATTAGTCCCTAACTATAATGTTAAGAATTAGATCCATAATGAATATTTATAACTTCTGACGATCTGAAATGAATGTCCAACCTCGCTCTTGTGCACTTCCTATGTCTTCAACTAGAATACTAAGAAATCAAGTCCATGAATCTCTTATCTCTGCTTCTACAATTGCTATTGAAATAGAAAACATATTTTCATTCCCATCTCTTCCTACTGCAGCTAGCATTTGTCCACCATATCCTTCTTTCAGATGTGTGCCATCCAAGCCTATAATAGGCCTACAACCAACCATGAAATATGTCCTCATTGTCTCAAAAGAAAAATACAACCTCTGAAAGGTAGGGAATATCTCCATATTTGGCTTTTCAACTTTCATATTGATGCAAGAACTTATGTTGGTGGTTTTCACCATCTCACAATAGTCCCACAAGTGACTATACTGATCTTCTTCACTTCCATGGATAATACCCAATGCCTTTCTCTTAGCTCCATAAGCTTTGCTTCTACTAATTGTAATCCCTCCTGACAATCATTTGAATTACAGGTACCTTCCAATTTGGATCATCTCTGATTTTATCCACATATTTTGTAGACAACCAATTGCTTGTCACTTGCTTGTTCTTAAATGACATATTACAGTCATGCTTACTAATAAAAGTTTTAATTTGAAATGTTTTCTCTACATGCATAGAAAATGCATGGATCCTCCAACTGCAATTCTCCCTTTTGCAAATGGCAGTGACCCTATTGCTCTCATTCTTTTAAAACTTGAAATCAAATCCTTTATTCACTGCATACTCCCTTAGTGCATCTCTAAACTCAAGATGGTTTTTAAACAACATGCCCACCTTCAACACAATATTATGTATATCCCTTAATTCAACATATTCCAGACAATATACATGACCCTCCTCATTAGACCTTGGAGGGCTGCGAAGCTCGTCAATATCTACAACTTCAACCATCAAGGATGCACCATCTTTACCTTCACCTTTCCTCTTAATTCCACTGACTTCCACCCCCTCTTCTTTATTGCCATTGACTTTCATCTCAACATTAGGTTCAAGCATCTCCTTTTCAGTTGCTGCCCTATGAGCTTCCCTCTCAATGCCATCTTCCCCTACCCTCTGGCCTTGATCACCATGTACATTAACATGGATTTCATCTGTACTAGGATCACGATCATCACTATTATAATCAAAAGAGATATCAGTGATATCATCATCACTCTCAGTGCTGAACTCAGTGCTATAGGGATCATCACTGGCTTCATGGAAGCTGTCACTATCATCACTGACTTCCCAACCCTCTATTTCATTGCCACTGACTTCCCCTCCCTCTTCTTCATTGCCATTGACTCCCATCTCAACATTAGGTTCGACCAACTCCTCTTCAGTTGCTCCTCTATAAGCTTCAGTCTCAACATTTGATTCAGTAATCGATTTTTCACTTAATCCCTTCCCAATATTTGGTTTAGTAATATTTGATTCAGCAACCTCTGCTTCAGTTGTTTCCTTCCTAACATTTGGTTCAGCTAAAGACATCTCAGTTAAAGACATCTATGCTTCATCTAACATATGTACTTCAGCTGCTCCCCTATAACCTTCCCTTTCATCACTTGTTTCACCCAGATTTGGGCTATCCTCATGTTGTCTTCCTGTGATTCTCCCACTGTAGGTGTAGATGGACAAATTTGAGATACATGTGTACAAACCACATATAATACAACTATCTCTCTTTGCTTTTTTCCATGAATTCCAAGTATCTCCATCACATCCTTATCATTACATATTTCACGTAACTGATTACTTCCATCTGGGAGTGTACAGTAGAAGGAGAACATCTGTCCATTGCATAGCCAATGTCATACATGAATCCATGAAATTCAATGGCTGCCATTAGATCATGATCAATATTATCAACATAGTTGGTTGTTCCTCCTACATATGCACTGTTTACCAGTTGACCACCATGTTGAATTTTGAACATAAACATTGCACTGAAACACACAAAAATATGAATTAAAAACTAATAAATAAAAAAATATTAATTGGACAAAGTCCTAAATAGATATTAGGTTATCATTGATATTATTAGAATACTAGGCAGACATATGAATATCATAGTCCTAAATAGAATATTAGGCAGACACATGAATAAAAAATAACATTAGTCCATCACTTATTTGGGCATTCACATGAATAAAATATTAGACAATCACATTATTAAAATACTAGTACACTTAAAAACTAAACAATCACATGAATAAAATAGTACAACCACATTATGTAAATTATAGTGCACTCACATGATTAAAATACTGCATGCAAATGATGAGTGAAGCTAGGCCTAATCTCTAACCATTCAATCAATTGATATAAAACCATAACAATTAAACCATAAACCCTAATCCCAATAGAGAAAGAGAGAGAGAATCACAGTGATAGTTCTAACAAAGGTTTAACAAACCCTAATCCCAAATAGAGAAAGAGATAGAAAATCCCAACAAAGATTTAACAAACTCTAATCCCAAATAGAGAAAATCCCTAATCCCAAAGAGATAAAAAATCCATAAATCCTAATCCCAAAGAGATAAAAAATATCAACAAAGGTTAATTATAAACCCTAATCACATGATTAGCCTAAACACAAACCCTAATCCCAAATAGAGAAAGAGATAAAAAATCTCATCAAAGATTTAACAAACCCTAAAATATTTTGTACATTCCTCCAAGGGAGAGAAAGAGATAGAGAATCACAGTGATTGAGACAACGAGGGTGAGATCGAGAGACCAATTCTTTTTCTGTCAGCTTCTCATGTTTATAGCGAGATAGATAGAGAGTCACAATGAGATCGAGAGACAGAGTCTTCTTCTATTTTCAGCGAGAGATGGAGAATCGCAGTGAGCGAATAGTGAGAGAGACAACGAGGGTGAATGGCAGTAAGAGAAACAGTGGAGAACAGTGGTGAGATCAACCGACGGAGTCTTCTCATCGTTTATCGAAAAAGGGTATAATTGTCTTTTGAGATTTTAATGGTTTGTTGCTTTTTAAATTGTTTATTTTATGTTGACTGGGATACTTAAGCTGACTGGGATGGGGGTCTTTTAGACATTTCACGTGCTTCGTCTCCAGATAACGTCTATTTAAAGTTCGTCCATAGTTCAAGGGGTTATTTGTTCAAAAACAAAGTTCGGGGACCAATGTGAACCTATCCCAATAGTTCAGGGGAGGTTTATATAATTTGTTCTAAAATAAATAAACTTTATATCCATATATAAAGAGAGCTGAGTCTGATGAATCATTACCTGTTGCAACGCACGTGCAACAATCTACCCTTTTACATTTATACAAATTAAAGAGGGATAATGTGTGATAGGCCCCACTAACAGATCAAATTTAGAAAAAAAGATGGTCAATATCGTTAATTAGCGTTAAGTCCTCCTGAAAGTAAAATATCATTTTTACCCCTGAGTCAACACGTGAGTAAGACCCTACGTGCAGCTGTATAGGTGGGCACCGGTCCTGTAGCGAAAAGAGTAACAATCTTCAAAAATTGTTTTTCATTTGCTACAGTAAAATCACTATAGCAAAATTTTCTATGAAATCTCAGTAAATTTTTTTTCTACAGTGAAAGCACTGTAGGAAAAGAGTAATAATTTGCGTAGATTGAGTAACAATTTGTGCAAATTGTTACTCTTGCTACAGTGAAATCATTGTAGTAAAAGAGTAACAACCTTTGCAGATTGAGTAACAATCTACGCAGATTGTTACTTTTTTGCTACAGTGAAATTACTTTTGGGTCCTTCCATCTTTTTGCATGAGTTTCCATTTTACCCTTCACCTTATATATTAATCCACACCCAGTATTTTGAATCATATGTCACGAAAACAAACACAATGACTAAGACCGTAAGCATATTACGAACCTAGCCCTTTTATTTGTTTGCATGACACAGGATTCAAAATACTTGGCATTGATTAATATATGGTGAAGGGTAAAATAATAAAATCTTGCTAATATTTTTGCTACAGTGAAAGCACTATAGCAAAAGAGTAACAATTTGCATAGATTGAGTAAAAATCTTATTGAGTAACAATTTGTGTAAAGTGTTACTCTTGTTATAGTGAAATCACTGTAGCAAAAGAGTAACAATCTTTGCAGATTGAGTAACAATCTACGCAGATTGTTACTCTTTTGCTATAGTGAAACTACTTTTGGGTCCTTCCATCCTTTTGCATGAGTTCTCATTTTACCCTTCACTTTATATATTAATCAACACCTAGTATTTTGAATCTTATGTCATGAAAACAAACACAAGGGCTAAGACCATAATATGATTTGTGTAGGGATAGAATGAGAAGGGCAAAAATAGCATATTACGGTCCTAGCCCTTGTATTTGTTTGCATGACATAGGATTCAAAATACTTGGCATAGATTAATATATATGGTGAAGGGTAAAATGGGAGCAAAAAGCATGATGGAAGGAATAATGAGTTAGTAGGTTAGTGGGATTTATTCCCATAATAGCCCTTGGTTTTTTAAATGGATAAATAAGACTCAATTGATTAGTGGCAAAAGGATAATATTCTTGGATGGTATTTGTGATTTGTGTAGGGATAGAAAAGGAATGGCAAATTACGGTCCTAACCCTTTTGTTTGTTTTCATGGCATAGGATTCAAAATACTGGGTATGGATTAATATATATGGTGAAGGATAAATTGGGAACAAAAAGTAGGATGGAAGGAAGAATGAGTTAGTGGGTTAATGGGATTTATTCCCATAATAGCCCTTGGTTTTTTAAATAGTGTAATAAGGATCAATTGATTAGTGGCAAAAGGGTAATATTTTTGGATGGTATTTGTGATTTGTGTAGGAATAGAATGGGAAGGAAAACAATGACATATTACAGCCCTAGCCCTTTTGTTTGTTTTCATGACATAGGATTCAAAATACTTGGCATGGATTAATATATATGGTGAAGGGCAAAATGGAAACTTATGTAAAAGAATGGAAGGAAGTAAGGACCCAAAACTGCGGTTTCTCATGAAGGGGTGTGGATATGGAAACACCTATCAGATATGCTATATTTAAACCGTTATTTGCCTCTCTCACAAAATGAGAGTGTTGTAGAGTAATCACCAAATTGATTCCAGGATTAAACAAGTAATTGCGGTTTTGCACTTAGTAAAAGTGAAGAAACAGTTGGAAGATTAGTCCCACCTCGGTAAAATAGAGCGCGGAAACGATCCTTATATGTATGATGTGATCTCATGTCAATACTTGAGTTCTGGGATAGAGGAAATCTCACATGATATTAGAGTCTAACCGTACACTTACTCACCTACCGGGTGTGGTCCTCACATATCTATCATCCACGTGGCAAGGATCACAAAAGATTGGCTTACACGTGACGGAGCCTGTTGGAAGTAGGGCTGACAACGGGCCGAGCTTGGGTAAACTCGGGCCCGGCCCTTTTATATACAGGCGGACCCGGGCCCTGGTCCTTCCGGACCTAAAAATCACCAGCCCTAGCTCGGCCCTTCGAGGGTCCGGGCCGGGCGCAGGCCTATAAACTATATGGAATTTTCTTTAGAAAATAAATATTAATTATTTTTTTTACAAAAAACTAGGATTAGAAAAAAAACTGGGTTGATGATATTTACCCAATTTTTTTTACCCAAAAATAAAAACAAAAACAAAAAAATAGATCTAATAAGTCTAATAATCAGATCTGGGCTGAGAAATTGAGAGAGAGAGTGAGAGAATATATGATCTTTAGTCTTTACTCTTTACCCAACAAAAAAAAACTCGAAATAAAAATGAACAAGAATGAGACTATGAACGATCACACCGATTAGAGATGAGAGAACTCAGAGAATCCTTTGGAAGCGTCGAGGACTCGAGGCGATGATCCGATCGGACCAATCTGGCTCGAGAGACATACAACAAGAGAGAAATCTAGAGAAAAGGAAGCAGTCGGCAGCGGGCTGAGATTAGGGTTAGGGTATGAGTGAGAGAGAGATAACATTTAAAAAAAAACAAAATGTTATCATATAGCCCCAGATTTGAAACCCTCTTCAAATCAATTGAGAGAGAGAGAGAGAGAGAGAGAGAGAGAGAGAGAGAGAGAGAGAGAGAGAGAGAGAGAGAGAGAGAGAGAGAGAGAGAGAGAGAGAGAGAGTCAGGAGGATGCATTAGTGCCTTGGGAGCCTTTGTCCATGTCACGCATGGGTGATGCGGTGTGCATGTAGGCCCAAGTGCACCGCACCGCCCCGCCTCCACTTACTAATCCCAAACAATGAGCTCCTACCTAGGGATGACAACGGATTGAGTTTGGGACGGGATCGGTCATCCTATCCTCTACCCAACCCATTATATTTTATCATGTTCCAAACCAGCTTCGGATTTTAAGGGTAATTTCCAAACCCATCCCAATTAGCATTAGAAAAACCCGTGCCCATCCCGCCCCGCCTCGTTTATACATTACGGGTCGGATCGGGTTGGGTCGGCTTTATAAAAAATACATTTTTAACTTCTTGGACCAACCTAATCGCAGCTCTACGTAGCTAAGGATGCTACAGGCGCGTCGGGAGGCATTCTAATAGGTTACAGTGATGACCTTTTCCTATTGAAGAGCACGAATGTTGGGGTCTTCTCTCTTTCTCTGGTGTTTCTAAATCGTTTAGATGGCGTGGAGTGGATGCTGTCTTCGGTTTATGGCCCCACGGATCACAGTAGGGGAGACAACTTCTGGACGGAGCTGTCCTTGCTTAGGACAAACTTTCGAGGCCCATGGGTCATCGCGGGGGATTTCAATGTCACGCGAGGATCGGGGGAGCGACTTCGCAGTGGCGGGGACGTTTCGGCTATGAGGGCTTTCTCCCTTTTTATCCGGCACCAGGAGCTAATTGACCTCCCTTTGACCGGGCATACCTTTACGTGGAGTAATAAGCGAGAAGATCCCATCTTGGCTAGGCTAGATAGGTTCTTGATCTCGTCGGAATGGGACGTGCTTTTTCCGGGTTCAATTCAGGCCGGACTGGCATCCTGCGTTTCTGATCACGCTCCGATCCTCCTCTCAACTGACTCGATTACTCCTGTCCGGCCCCCCTTTAGGTTCGAGGCAATGTGGTCAATAGAGGAAGGTTTCAAGGACCTGCTGGCTGGTTGGTGGATAGAAGCAGGTAGGATTGAGAACTCGGCCTTGAATATGGCGAGGAAGCTCAGGTACATTAAGAAGAAGCTACAGTGCTGGAGCAAAGCCCATTTCGGCAATGTTCTAAGGCAGAAGGCCTCTACCTTGGCTGAGATTCAGGCTCTGGAAGTGAAGGGAGAGTCTGCCACCCTTACATTGCCGGAGTCAGTGAGGTTGAAGGAGCTGAATGAGAGCCTAGTGCTGATCTTGAGGAAGGAGGAGGAGATGTGGAGGCAACGCTCGAAGGATCAGTGGGTGAAGTTGGGGGATGCAAATACCACCTACTTCCACAGGGTAGCTAACGCTCGGAGGAGGAAGAACTTTCTGACCTCCCTGAGGCATGAGGAGCGAGAGTTGACGACCACGGCGGATATCCTAGAGGCAGCCACTTCCTTTTTCAAGACTTCCTTCTTGGAGTCGGAGGCTCCAACGGGGATTTCCTTTGATTGGAGTGGTGCGGACTTCCCGAGGATACCAGGTGGCTCAGGCATTGATGCTGAATTTACAGACGAGGATTTCCGGAGGGCTGTCTTTCAATCCAAAGGAGATGGGGCCCCGGGTTCAGATGGGTTCCCAATGTCCTTCTACCAGGAATACTGGGACATGTTGGAGAGCGACCTATGCCGGCTGCTACGGGACTTCTTCTCGGGCAAGGTGCGTCTTCACTGCCTGAATCACTCGTGGATTATCCTCCTCCATAAGAAATCTTCTGCGGAGACTATTCGGGACTACAGGCCAATCTCCCTCTCTAACTATCTCTACAAGATTATTTCGAAAGTCTTAGCCAATAGGCTCGCGGACAACATCTCCCTGCTTGTCTCTCCCTCCCAGACCACTTTCATCAAGGGGCGTTTAATCCTGGACAGTGTAGCGGCGGCCCATGAGACGATCTTTCACCTCCGCGAGTCTGGTGAAGAAGGAGTCTTGCTGAAGATTGATTTTGAGAGGGCATTTGATCAAATCAGGTGGGATTTCTTGCTTGACCTTTTGTGGGCCAAAGGCTTCTCTAGTGGTTGGCTGGGGTGGATTAGAGAGATCTTGATTTTCTCGAAGTTATCTTGTCTTATCAATGGGGAGCAAGGCAAGGACTTCAAGGTGTACAAGGGGCTAAAGCAGGGGTGCCCGTTATCCCCTTATTTGTTCATCTTGGTTGTGGATGCCTTTGATGCCGCAGTCCGTAAGGCGAATGCAGAGGGGCTGGTTAAGGGAGTGGGCGGTCACGGTTGGACTACCTCTAATCTGCACTATGCTGATGACTCTCTCTTATTCACAGCGGCTTGTCCTTTCCAGATGGTCTCCCTCAAGATCCTCCTCTACGGGTTGGAGCTGACTTCGGGCCTGAGAATCAATTTCCAGAAGAGCAGCCTCTACTACATTGGTTCAGGGGATGCAGGCAGCGGGTTAGCCAGGCTTCTGAACTGTAAGGTAGCATCCCTGCCTATGAAATATTTAGGGCTGCCTATCAGTGACAGAGCACTGCGGCGTGAGGATTGGGAGTAGCTAATTCTCAAGATCGAGAGGAGACTGGAGGGCTGGAAAGGCAGATTTCTATCTTCGGGAGGCAGGCTGGTGCTGGTGAACTCGGTTCTTTCCTCTATCCCCTGCTACTATATATCTTTCCTTTTACTACCTGCCGTCTTGGGTGATTGACCGGGTCGACAGGATTTGGCGATCATTCCTTTGGCATGGGGTTGATGCTAGCACAGGTGGCTACAACTTGATGAGATGGGACCAGGTTTGCCTTCCGAAGAAGATGGGTGGTCTGGGAGTCCTTGACCTGCGTAGATTCAATATCTCCATGTTGGGGAAATGGTGGTGGAGACTGCAGCAGGGAACAGGTGGATCCTGGCGGGACGTCATTTTAGCTAAGTATTTTAGGAGGTTCTCTCCTCTGCAAGCGCGGGGTCGAGTGTCCGGTCGGATATCTCATTTTTGGCGGGGCATTCTCAGGGTCAAGGATCTATACAGGGAGGCTACTACGCTTGTGCTAGGAGATGGGAGAGATATTAGTTTCTAGAGGGATACTTGGCTAGGGGACAGACCTTTGGAGCAACTCTTCCCAGCACTTTTTTCTTTGGCCCGGAACAAGGGAGCTTCAGTCCGCTCCCAGGCTAGCAGGAGGCGAGGGTCTATCGGGTGGCGATTGAGGTTCGTTGCTCCTTTGGATCATGATAGTCAGCGAGAGTTGCAGGACCTCCTTTTGATTCTTCAAGCGGCTTCGTTCAGGCCAGTCAGGGATGAGGTTCGATGGAGCGGCACATCTTCAGGAGTTTTCTTAGTTAAGTCCTTCTACGTGTTGGAAGGTAATCCGGGACAGAGGCTCGCAGCGGAAGCGATTTGGCGGTCGAAAGACCGTTCATGGTGCACGTTACACTATTTAAACTTTCATCGAAACTAATCTACATATGTGTGCATTTGTATGCACGAGAATCGAACACCCTAACGGCAATCTAGCGTAATGATTAACTAACATGCATGCAAATCGTAATACTCGCTAGATTTATTTGTTAGATTACACATACCTTTCGTACGGATCTTTTAACCATGGAGAATTGTCTTCTTTGTCGATGGAGACGGAAGATCGTTCGCGAAGATGCCGATGGTACGATTAGAGACGTTGCCTTCTTGTTCACCCGATCTCACACGATGCACGGAACGTCGCTCTCGGATCTCTGAGTGCCTCTGAAGAACGACCCTTCTTCTTCTTCAGAACTCCACGCGAGGAAGACGAAGTTGCAAGCAGGAAACGGGAGATGAATTCGGGAGAGAACTAGAGAGATGAGAGGAGAGGGGGTTCGGTTTTTCACCACCTAGGGCCGGCGCCCTATAGGTCCTTTTATAGGGCCGGCCTACCCCCTTGGATAAGGATCCAAGGGGATAAAGACCTCCCATAATTATCTCTCCATTATCTCCTTTTTATCTCTCGTTGTATTTATCCGTTTTCCCACTTTTTAGGGCTCGATCTTAACCGTTTTATCGCCCTATCCCTATCTATATGGCCGGCCCTATAGATGAGGGATTCTTATCCCTACATCATAGGGCCGGCCCTAGCAAGGTGCCTCACTACTAGGGTCGGCCAACAGTGAGGTCCGGCAGAGTGAGGTTTTTACCAAAATGCCCCGACGCCTCATTTTGACCATTTTCTAGCGTGTGATACCTAGCGGCCACTTCTTAAGTGATCTTTACTAGTTACCTACTATTAACTGAGGCCACCGGAGGGTGCCTCTAGCAAAGTCAACTAGTCAACTCGCAACATACCCCGGTGCATCGCACCTATGCAGCGAAGTTCACTTATGGCTAGGGATTACTACATGCGACTCTGCACTAGTCTCGGGCTCAACCCTTAGTACTTGTATGTAGTTACGCATCTACCGTGCTCTAGTGCCAAGCACACACGAAACGTATACTTCTTTCTTCCTCTTGCTTATGGTGTTCCGAGGAGACGGTTCAAGAACCGTACATAATATTGATAAGGTGGAACCATCAGGGACCGGGGTTCATGGCTTCCAACTCAAGCTCGATCGACACACTACCCGAGTGTACCATCGATCCTCTGAGCTCGAGTTAACCTGCGTAGCCACCCAGAGTGCGACGCAGGCTGCACTCCAATTCACCCAGACTTACTATGTTCTCCATCATACCCCTGCTCTCCGCTTAGTAGTGGTAAACCCGCTGTCCCTCCACTTGATGCCATGATTCACTTCGAGCGGTGAAGACTACCGTCAGACTCGAATGATCATATGACATGGTTCCTTCCAGGTTGACCTATACATCGTACCATCTGATTACCCCGTCGAGTAATCGAACCCGGTCAACAGTCAAACTGATGACCACCAGGCCTGGGTTTGGTACAGTGTAAATCACACCAAGGAACGCACCTCCCATCAGGGGTGTGGATGGCCTGCAGGAGTGACACGCTAATGCAACGCCAGTTGGGTAACCCAGTACACCGTGGTTTTGGATCACTGCATATGGATCCTCACACATTGGTGCGCCAAAGCACCACGCAACTGGTTAGTCCATCAGACGTGGTTCCTCAGGGTTTAGGACCGTTTTACCCTAAGCAGAAACACGGCTTAGTGTACCAGTGTCTGCTCACTGATCTGTACACCGTGTTAGTTCCGTTCAGCCACAGACACTGTGCCTGGTGATGACCATGGTGAAGACTTCCCATGAACTGTCATCGCCAACAGCTTATCATGATGAGGCGACCAACCTGATCATAGCTGCGAACTTATTTAGATTATATGGGACCAATCCACTCAGTCTTCAACTCAGTGGACTACCATATAACTATGGCTCTCTGTTCTTAAAAGAACACGTAACTATGTTACGCCCCTATATGCATCTCATAATAATAACTATCAATCTTTATTAGACCAAAACATAAAGTTTTACAAGCTTAGAACACATCAATCCTAACACTACGATCATCTCCTGCCTCGAGTGCAGCGGCATGGGCCGTCTAAGGCTATTTGGAAGTCGAAGGCTCCCTCGAAGGTCCAAATTTTCTCTTTGTTGGCTTCGAGGAATAAGATTCTGACGAAGGCCAACCTGATGAGACGTCATCACCCCCAGGCAACTGATGCTTCATGCACCTTCTGCGCCTCGGAAGAGGAGACGTCCTCACATCTTTTGCTCGGATGCCCTTTTGCAAGGGTCCTGTGGGATCACTTCGAGAGTAAGGCAGGACTTTCTTCGCACCCCAGGACCCTTAGAGGACTTTGGACTTCTTGGAGAAGAAGGAGAATTCCGGTGAAGATCCGGAAGCCATGGGACGTTTTGGTCATGGCAATCGTGTGAGTTATCTGGCTTGAGCGGAACAGCAGAATTTTCAACGGTAAGTCGGCAGGGCAGGATAAGTTGCGGCTTTCGGTGATTTCCTTTTTCCGCGCTTGGATTGTGCCTTGGAGAGATAAACTAGGGGCGGAGGCTACCAGTTTTTGTAACAACCTGTTATCTTAGTTTTTAATGATTTCTGGTTGGGGTCCGCCAAACCCTCCCTCCTTTAGGAGGGGTTCTCAAAAAAAAAATTATGATCATGCAGTTATAAGCACATGCCAACTTGATAAGTTATATATCCGGGTCGGGTCGGGCCAGTTGGAGTAAAACCCGAACCCGGCCCGAACCCGATCGGGTTTCAAATTCATATCTCAAACCCGCCCCAAACCCGTTTTTGAGCATCCCAAACCCATCCTAATAGGGTCAGGTCGGGTCGGGTAACCCGGTAAACCTGATTGATTGTCATCCCTACTCTTACCTATACACCCCCTCACTCCTTTCCTACCAGCAATGTGGAACTAAAAAATTTCTCATTCTTAGAGCATCTCCAATGGGTTCCGAACAAGGAGCACCTCCTAAGACCATGGGGCCCATTTTTTGCTGCCACCTCATTGATAGGTATCCTAGTTGAGAGGTTTGTGGGGGATGATCTCCGTGCCGACCCGAAGGCTCTGCCCAACCAGTCAATCGAGTCGATTCGAAAAGTCCGATCGGACGTTTGTCTAGCTTGTAGGTTTGGATATTGATGTCTTTGAATTGAACTTCTGAACAGTCGAAAGATTGTTGACACAAGGTATGATCTCGGAGTTCAGCCGAAGCCTACGTCTCCGTGCTATAAGGAGCAACATGAATTCACTAACACTTGAACTCAAGTGATCTCGACAGGCCGAGTGTCACTTATCTTACTTCGAAAAGAAGATCGAAGGTTTATAATGTCTGAGCTCTGGATTTTTTCGGAAGTCTGATTCAGAAATCAGATCTTTGATCATGTTACATTTGTCGGGTCTGCTATTTATAAAATTTCCTGGATAGGAACCGTGGTAGAAGGCAGTTTTCTACAGCTGTTGCCCGGATCCAAGCGGGAGCTGGTGGGCCCCGTCGTCGTCTCGGCAGACCCCCCAGGTAGGGCTAGTGGGCCCCGTCGTCGTATCGGTGGACCCCCCAGGCAGGGGTAGTGGGTCCCGTTGTGGGGCATTGGCCAAAATTTGCACCCACAGTTATCCCCTCCAAGTTAGCTAGGGGCTAATCTGGTTGACTAGGATCCAGGTGCAAAATCAAAACCCCCTGCCAAGGGTTGGTGTCATTGAGGTCTCGTCGAGCGTTGCTAGCTGACACTGGCAACCGATCGATCAAGGCCTACCGATTGGTCAAGATCGACCGATCGGGTGCTAGCGACTGATCGGTCAAGATTGACCGATTGGATGATTTCAGCCGGTGAAACTTGGGTCGATCGGGTAAAAAATAAGATTTTTTGCCCAATCCTTTGGAAATTCATCCGATCGTTTGCCTGTCAATCGGGAGAAGTCTTCGACGATAGGTCAAGTTTGACCGATCGGATGTCTTTGACCGATCGGTCAAGTTTAACCAATTTGGTGTCTTCGACCGATCGGTCAAGTTTGACCGATCGGATGTTTTCGACTGATCAGGTGTCTTCGACCGGTGGAACTTGGGGCGATCGGGTAAAAAATAAGGTTTTTTGTCCGATTCTTTGGAAATTCACTCGATCGTCTGCTTGTCGATCGGGTGAAGTCTTCAGCGATCGGTCAATTTTGGCCGATCGGGTGTCTTCGACCGATCAGTAAAGTTTGACCTATCGGGTGTCTTCGACTGATCGGTCGAGTTTGACCGATCGGATGTCTTCGACCGATCGGTCGAGTTTGGCCGATCGGATGTCTTCGACCGATCGGTCAATTTTGAACTGATCTCTTTCCTAACATCCCCGCACACACACGTGTCGAGCATGCATATTCCTATGTATTTAGTGTTTTGTATAATTAATAATAATTTACTAGTAATAAATAGTCTTATGAAAACAATACCCACTCCTGCTTCACATGTAAAATAAATAATAGCAAGATATTTTATTTTTTTTCCATGACAAATAAAAAAGAAATCCATTGTTTCTATGACTACATTAATAAATTTAAAAAGTTAAAATTATTTTAGCCTTTTTCCTCCCCCAATACTTAAAACAAAGAAAAATAAAAAGGCAACCATCACTTTAAAAAACAGAAAATAGAAGGGTAAGAGCATCACCAAAGGACTCTATGCTCCCCTCCTTCACTAAAACAGGGAGTCAAACCCCCCATTCTGCGGTCCAACCAAAAGTCTTGCCAAGCTGTTCCCTAAAGTAGCGAAGCCCAATCCGGCTGGCTACATGTGCCCCTGTTGTTAGCGACGGTTTTCGCAATACTGCTTGGCCCCATAGCTGCAGCTTGCCATCGCATTTCAGAATGCTTGGCTGATAATTGTCGCTCCATGCAACAAAAACTACACAACGGCCATATTAATACAAGCCGCCGGATTGTAATCCAACAACCACAATTTAATCCAGCAACGGTTAAAATAGTGGAGTCTAATGGCAAAAAATTCAACCGTTGGTGAAATTCCGGGAGGAGGAATCCGAGTTTAACAGTAAAAAAATTCGACCCTTGAATAATTCCGAACCCAATGTCATTTCGTAATTTTTAAATATTATAATAGGCTTTTTGTTAATTTAAAAATGAGTTATTGTGGAGATGGTCATACCTAGGGCTGGCAATTTCGGACCCGACACAAAGTTAGCGGGTCTGGGTCAGGACTAAACAGGTTCGGGTCGTAAATGGGTCGACTCGATAGACCCGTTTAATAAACGGGTCAGGTCCGGGTTTAGGGTCTGGACGTGGTAGACCCGGGAAGTATTCAGCGGGTCATGTCGGGTCGGGTCTACCCGCAATCCGATATTATAATATGTAATACCAGCGGGTCTTTCGGGTTAGGTCGGGTCGAGTCGGATTGGGTCGGATCGGGTCAATTGAATAGACCCGGGTGATAAACAGGTCTTACTGGGTCTTATCGGGTCTACCCGTTTATTAGCGGATCGGGTACGGGTTTAGGATCTAGACATGATTAGTTAAACGGGTCGGGTCCGGGTCTAGGGGTTTTGGACACGACACGAAACCCGACACGACACGAACCGACCCATTGCCACCCCTAGTCATACCTAATGGTTTAGTCCCACATCGGTAATGGAAATGAGGATCTTTGTGAAGGAACTTGGCTTAGAGTTGGGACCATCTCCGGGAGCTCCGCTCGATTGTGCCTTTGCCAAGCGTGTCGCATGTGAGATGGGGAGAAGGGGTTGAGATAACCTTGCTCACACAGTTTAGCCCTAAATCGATAATGGGAGTTGAGATCTTTGTCTTAATATACCCGATTAGTCCCCTCCTCAACAGGTACCTTTTGGGAGTCATCACAACTATTTTGTAAATTTTAGAGACAAACAATGGATTTTGGTCATTTGGGAATATGGAGCCAAAAATAGGGAGCTTCATTGGAGTTGGTTGGAGTAGGCATTAAAAAGTGGCTCCCTATTTTTCATAAAAGGCCATCTTTTCCCAAATAATAGAGTCTATAGAGATGCGCTCTCCTCTTTCACATGAGCATTTTTGTTACCGGATTCATTTGCTGCACTTGCTTACGGCTCAATCGTGGGTTCCACATCTTCTAAAAAGAAAGGGCATAATGAGAGCTTCCCTTGTTATCGAACTCACTTGTCCCATTATGTACTTTCTTTTGAATACGGCAGCCCACGATTGGGCTGTAAGCAATTGCAGCAAATGAATTGGGTAGCAAAAATGCTCTCTCTTCACCGTACCCCCGCCTTCATCTCTCTCTCTCTCTCTCTTCATCATTCCCCCAACCCCCTTTTCTCCCACACATCCTATCTCCCCTTTCAGTCCATAATACCACACCTCCTCTTTTCCTCCTCGAGCAATGCTATCTAAACACCATAAATTTTTGAGAAACGGAACAAAAATTATTAATAATTTAATAAACGGAACAAAAGTTATATAATTGAAAAAAAAGGAATATTACGCCATCTCAAATGGCGTAAAGTAACGCCATTTGAGATGGCGTAAAACTGAAGGGGCAAATTAAAATATCGAAACTGTCATTTCTTTACACCATTTCAATTGGCGTAAAGTCCTAATAAGTTTTAGGATTTAGGATTAGGGTTTAGGGTTTTAGGTTTAGGGTTAGGGTTTAGGGTTTTATGGTTAGGGTTTAGGGATTTAGGGTTTAGGGTTTAGGATGTTACATTGGCGATGTTAAAAAATAATTTTTTTAACCTAAACCCTAAACCCCTAAATCTAAACCGTCAAACCGAAACCCTAAATCCTAAAACCCTAACCCTAAACCCTAAAACCTAAATCCTAAAACCTAACCCTAAAACCTAAATCCTAAATCCTAAACATAAAACCCTAACCCTAAAGCCCTAAACCTAAATCCTAAAATTTATTAGGACTTTATGCCAATTGAAATGGAGTAAAGAAATGACAATTTCGGCATTTTAATTTGCCTATTCAGTTTTACGCCATCTCAAATGGTGTAAATACTTTACGCCATTTAAGATGACGTAATATTTCTTTTTTTATTCAATTATACAACTTTTGTTCCGTTTATTAAATTATTAATAATTTTTGTTCCGTTTCTCAAAAAATTCCTGTCTAAACACACATAAGAACCCTAAACCGGACACAATGCCGACACAGTGTGCATCTATCATTTTTTTTAATGTGTTTTTTTATCCACCCGCATCAGCATTGTGTCCGATTTTGCATCCCAATGTGTTCAAATAGCCTTTTCTCATTCTCTCTTTTTTATCCTGTTTAGTTCCATACGGTTCGAAGTGGAATTGCAACACGTGTAGTTGAAACATGTAATGTTTTATTGGGTGTTTCCAACTACAGACTTCTATATAGAAAATCGACCAAGTAATATTCCAAACTGCACGCATTGGAGAGAACTACACGGAACCAAACAGCCGTTGCCAGAAGTACAGGCTGTACATTAGGGTCTTCGCACGCGCGCGCGCGCGCGCGCACACACACACGCAAACACTCTCTCTCTTTCACTCACCTTCACACATGTGCATCACACGTGTATGTGGCTAGTAATAAATAGTGGTGTAGATCTCAATGGCAATCGTCCTGCATTTACTAGAGAGGTGGATAGATCTGATCTGTATCAGAAGTTGTAGCCATAATATATTTTAAACGGGAAATTAAAAATTTACAGAATCGTACCGCCATGCCAGCAAAACCCTAATTTACCAAGAACAATAGAACTAGCTAGCTAGCTACTACTTAACGCATCTCCTTGTACCTCATCAGGGAATCCAGCCGCTGCAGCTTCAGCTGCTGCCGGAACCGGTTGATGAAGTCGTCGGCCCTAGCGTCCACCTCCTCCTCCTCCGCCGCCGCCTGCAGCCCCGTGATCTTCGCCTCCTCGAGCTGCGCCAGAGCCGAATTGGCGCTGGCGGACTTCTTAATCTTCGCGTCCGGCTTCGGCGGCGTCTCCCCCGCCGACGGGGTCGCGTCCGACTGGCTCCGGCTGAAGTGGCGGTGGTGGTCCTGGGCCTCTCCGGCGGCGGGATCGGGTGGCGGGGCGTGGAAGAGGGTTTCCAGGGCCTCGGTCCTGGGGGCGGCCTCGAGGGGGATCTCGGCGGGGAGGTGGCGGTAGGGGTTGAAGGAGCGGAGGCGCTCCAGGACGGCGGAGGGGGAGCGGGCGAGCTTGCGGAGGTCCTCGGGGTGGTGGGCCTCCCCCTGGTGGTGGTGTTGGTGGGGCCGGATGGCCTTGGAGGTGACGGCGATGGTCCCGATGACGAGGTTGACGAGCACGAAGAGGACGGTGGGGGTGAGCCAGCCGTGCACCGACGCCCAGATCGACGGTATCGCTTCTTCCAGCATTTTCGATCCCTTTTTTTTTTTTTTCTTTCTTTCTTGTTTTTGGGTGATGGTTGGAGGAGGAGGGCGAGAGAGTCGCGAGCGAGCGACGGTAGGTAGATAATGGGAGCGGTAGAGAGATGTAGCAGGGGGCATGGCCTTTGTATGCGGGAAATCGATGCAAACGTGGCAGGACATGTGGGCGCACATGGGAGATGCGGACGAGAGGTGACGGAGTGGTGTGGTGGGGCCGTATCAATGGGCCGAGTTTCTCCCACGATTATTTCATATTAAAAAAATTTAAAAAAAAATCATTTTTTTCCAAGCTTATTACCCATATACTGCTGCTATGGCCAGATCAGTGGGATAAAACTTTGTTTTTGTTTTTGTTTTTTTTCAATCTTAGATGCTCCGGGGGGAGGAGGAGGAGGAGGAGGAGGAGGTGGTGGTGGTGGTGGTGGTGTTTGTAAGGGGTTTGAATTTCACCTCGGAGGTAGTGGTGGACCCATGAGTTTTTGTATTGATTTTTTTTAGGTGTTTGTAAGGATTCTTTTAGAAAATTTCAAACCTCTATCTGTCGACAAACAAAAACAAAGCTATGTCAACTTCTGAGGTATTTTGTTAGAATGAACATGTGGGTGGAAGTGATGAGCGTCGGCCGCTGATACGGATTTTGAGCGATGAGCATGTGGACAGCGGATGCGGAGCACTGATCATGACGCACGGCCGCATCAGCGATCGATAGGCATGGCATACGATCGGAAGATGTATGTGGTTGTCAATTGAAGTGTTTATCGATCTCTTGATGGAATAGGTCTCTACTTTTTCAAGTGTTTTGGCTCTTAATATGATCTCATTATGTAATATAGTCAAGGTAATTACTGGGCTAAGTCATGTGGATGTAACTCTGTATTCGGTGCACTAAGTAAAAGAAAGAATTTGGTGTTCTAACTCCCAAATGTTAGTGTATGCATGGAAAAAGATACGGGTCGTCTTTATTGCGAACACACGAAATTACAGAGTGGGTCGGGACCCGGGGGCTCGGGTGCGGCGAGGGTTGATCAGGAGATTGTGGGAGAGATCCTCTGGAGGGTCCCTTTGATCTGCGTCTCCACGTGGTATTCATGCGAGAGCTCTGAAGGGGTTGCCCAGGACAGAGGTCTTTACAGGGTGAGGGTTTTTGAGAGGCTAAGGAGCATCCGCCGTTGCTTTGTCCCTTCTGTGCTTTGCGCTTTCTCGGCTAGGGGGGTTTTTAGCTTCGTTCCTCGGTCTTCGTGTCTTCCTCGATCCTTGCTTGACCTCGGCCTCCTTGATCGTCGGTTCGCAGCTTCGATCGTGCTTTTGGCGTCGGCTTTGACTTCGGCTTTCGGCTTTGGCTTGGCTTTGGCGTGGCTCTGGTTTTTGCTTTGCTTTGGCGCTTGCGCTTGGACGTGGACGGGGGGAGACTTGCGGTGATTTCGTTCTTCCGGACTTCGCGTCGTATCGGCTAGAATGTGCGGTGCTTTTGCTCATGACCGGCGTAGTCGCTTGGCTTTAGCACTTGCGTTGCTTTAGCGCGGGCTTTACCAAGGCTTTTGCTTCGGCTTCTTGCGTGGGCTTTTGCTTCGGCGTCAATTTGATCTTTTCCTCGAACGATGGGGATAACATCTTCAACGCTTATGGCTTCTTCGATAGTTCAGGTGTCGGGTAGACTTCGTTTCTTCTCCGGGCTTCTTTGGCGTAATCGCAGTCGAAAGGTACCTTTGAAGACAACGGGGGTAGCGCCGATCTCCGTGCGACGGTTATAGCGTCGGCTTTGCTTTGAAGACACCAGGTGTAGCGATGCTTTGGGCAGTCATCTCCAAGCTTTCTTCTTCATGGATGGAGTGGACGTTTGTCGAAGGCGACGGGGTGATGACGCTTCGTTCTTCTTCTCTGGGCTTTGGAGCTTGATCGGAGTTGAAGGTTTGTTGGAGCCGACGGGGTGGTGCCGCTCCGAGCTTCTTCTTCGGCCTTTGCTTCTGGCGTCTTCGGAGTCGAAGGGTCTTCTTCTCCAAGCTTTCTTCTTCGTGCACGGAGTCGAAGGCTTGATCTTCTTGTGCAAGGGTCTTCACGTTGATGAGGGCTTTTTGTGGACTAAGCCGGTCCCGAAGGGATAAGCTTGCCCGTGTCTCATGAAGCCTTGGGTCGATGAAGAAGCGTCTCCTCTTCTGTAGAGCTCCCTCGCTTCGGCTTCAGCTTGTGATTTCTTCGACCACTTGAGCCTTCCCCCTCCCCCTCTATTTATAGGCGAAGGGGGGAGGGGAGAGATATGGGAAGTTTTAATTTTAAATCCCTTTAATATCTCCCCCATAATTGCCCGAGATTTATTCTTCAATTGAAGAGGGGAATAAATCTTTATTTGCTTTCCTTTTCTGGCGGGGTAATTATGGCTCAATTATTTTTCAATTTATCTTGAATCTTGCACATAAAAATCGATGGCGACCCGACTCTTTTTCTGATCCGTCGGATCGAGGGATCGGGGCAGATCCACGTGTGGGTAGACGTCATGCGCAACCTCCCCCCGCGTGTGGCGGTATTTCTTTCCTTTTCTTTTCTTTCCTTTTTCTTTTCTTTCCTTTCTTTTCTTTCCTTCTTTCTTTTCTTTCCTTTCTTTTCTTTCCTTTTTTTCTTGCAGGGTCGGCTACCCTATGGGGTTCGGATCCCTAGTAGGGACCGGCCTCCCCATGGGGGGTTCGGACCCCTAGTAGGGGGCGGGTGGGCCCCACTCAAGGATGGCCCCACCCGCCCCTTTGTCGAGCACGAGTCGGGTGGGGTCCGACTGCACGTCGGGTTTGCATCCGCTTGGGTGCATGCGAGTCGGGTCCGGGTCAGACACAATTTGTGTGTCTACAAGTGCCCCCTCAAGGATGAGTGCAATGGTGAGAACGTGTAGGGTTTGGACACGTAAGAAGCGTAGAGCACTTGTCCTTGATTCCTTTTGTGGGCGGGATTGGGGGTCTATTTAAGGACCCCTACCCCCTTCATCCGACACGCTGCTCTTGCGAAGGTTCCGTCGGCTTTTGGAGACCACCGTCGGAAGAGAGCTGCCTGGGTTGCATGCGACTTGCTCCGTCTTCCCGGTGTCGCCTCTTTCTTCGGCGGCGGTGACGATGGTGCGTGACTTGACGTTGTTGCGAAGACGGGCTCGAAGCGACGGTGCGACGAGGATCGAGGCGAGGAGGATGGAGGAGCGCGGCTGAGGTGCGAATCGCCTTCGCCGCCTCTCTCTTTCTCTTTCTTCTTCTTCTTCTTCTTCTTTCTTTTTTTTTTCTTTTCCCTTTTCTTCTCCGGTTCCAGATCGCGGGAGCAGCAGCGGGCGGTGGCGGCATGGGCGGCGACGATCGGCGCGGGGATTGCAGCGCGGCACGCGGGGCAGCGGCGCGCGGGGTACGCACGGGCGCTGGCGGCTGCGGGGCGCGACCGGGTCGGGCTGGTCAGTGGCGGCGTCGGGTCCGACGTCTGCACGCGTGGGGTCCGAGCGGGTCGGCGGCGGGGTACGATCAGGTCGGAGGCGAGGCCGGGTTCGGCGGCTGCGAGGCCCGATCGGGTCGGTGGCGAGGTCGGGCTCGGCCCGACTGGATCGGAGGAGAAGGGGGTAGCGCCCCCCCCCCCCCCCCCCCCTCTCTCTTGCTGTCCGGCCCTCATTAGGGGAGAGGGGGCTGCGGGCCCCCTCCCTTTTTTTTCTCTCCTTTGTCGGGCGCCGATTGGGGAGAGGGGGCTGCGCCCCCCCTGCTGCTGCTGTATCCTCTTTTTTTTTTTTTGCTCTATCTCTGGATGGAGAGAGGCTGCGGGACCAGCCGCGCGTGGAGCAGCTGTAATGGTGGAGGGGTAGTTGGCTGGGGGGCACTGTGCGGATCTTGGGAGTGCGACGCGAAGGCGACGTTGCTCGGGCGGTCCTCCTGACAAGGGGGGGCTGTGGCCCCCCCCCCCCCCCCCCTTTTTTTTGCTCTCCTGCTTGGCTTGACTTGCTTCCTTTCATGGCTCTTCAGGATTCGAGTCTTCGAGGGCTTGACTTTGCCTGGGTGGATAGCTGAGGACCTCTCCGATGGGAGGAGGTGCCTTCGCTTCCCCCTTACTTGGGTGTACCATTACCGTAACTCGAGGCGAGAAGACCTTCTGTCGTTGCTCTGTGTTTTTATCCACGAGCGCATCACGGAAGATGGAGTCACCGATACGACTTGTGGGATGCTGAAACTGAGCGAGAAAGTCTACACCGACGAAGCGATCTCCACGAAGCTCTTCCGCCCAATAGGCATTCTAATTCATTCGCACGAAGGTAGCCATTCTAATTCATTCGTACGTGCCATTCTAATTTATTTTGTATGAATGTAACTATTTTAATTCATTCGTACGAACGAATCTAGCCATTCTAATTCATTTGTATGAACGTAGCCATTCTAATTCATTTGTACAAAGTTAGTCATTCTAATTCTTTCGTACAAACCATTCTAATTCATTTGTATGAATGTAGCAATTCTAATTCATTCGTACGAATGAATGTAGCTATTCTAATTCATTCGTATGAATGAAGCCGTTTTAATTCATTCGTATGATTGTAGCCATTCTAATTCATTCGTACGAACGAATGTAGCCATTCTAATTCATTCGTACGATTGTAGCCATTCTAATTCATTCGTACAAAGGTAGCAATTCTAATTCATTCGTACAAGACATTCTAATTCAGTTGTACGAATGTAGTCATTCAAATTCATTCGTACGAAGGTAGCCATACTAATTCATTCGTAAGATCCTTCTAATTTATTCGTATGAATGTAGTCATTCTAATTCGTTCGTACGAATGAATGTAGCCATACATTTGTTTGAATCAATTACAATAGCTCGTATGAATGAATTAGAATGGCTCATACAAATGAATTAGAATGTCTTGTACGAATGAATTAGAATGGCTACTTTTGTATGAATGAATTAGAATAGCTACATTCGTACAAATGAATTAGAATGGATCGTTCGAATGAATTAGAAAGGCTACCTTCGTACGAATGAATTCAAATTGTTACATTCGTATCAATGATTTAGAAAGGGTACATTCGTTCGTATGAAAGAATTAGAATGGCTATAATCGTACGAATGAATTAGAATAGCTATGTTTGTTCGTACGAATGAATTAGAATGGTTACATTTGTACAAATAAATTTGAATGGCTCGTATGAATGAATTAGAATGGCTACCTTTGTAAAAATGAATTAGAATGGCTATATTCGTTTGTATGAATGAAGTAGAATGGTTATATTCATACGAATGAATTAGAATAGCTCGTACGAATGAATTAGATTGGCTACCTTCATACGAATGAATTAGAATGGCAACATTCATACGAATGAATTAGAATGGCTACATTCATTCGTACGAATGAATTAGAATGGCTATATTCGTACGAATGAATTAGAATAGATATCTTCATTTGAATGAATTGGAATGGCTACATCCGAACGAATGAATTAGAATGGCTACATTCATTCGTATGAATGAATTAGAATAGCTACATTCGTACTAATGAATTAGAATGGCTCGTACGAATGAAATAGAATGGCTACCATTGTACGAATGAATTAGAATGGCTACATTCATATAAATGAATTAGAATGACTCGTACAAATGAATTAGAATGGCTACCTTCATACGAATGAATTAGAATGGCTACATTCGTTCGTATGAATGAATTAGAATGGCTACATTCGTATGAATGTATTAGATTTGCTCGTACGAATGAATTAGAATGGCTATCTTCGTACGAATGAATTATAATGGCTACATTCGTATGATTGAATTAGAATGGCTACATTCGTTTGCACGAATGAGTTACAATGGCTATATTCGTACGAATGAATTAGAATGGCTCCTACGAAAGACTTAGAATGGCTACCTTCGTACGAATGAACTGGAATGGCTATATTCATAGGAATAAATCATACTACAATAGGCCAGAATGCACTCTAAAAAAAAAACCTAAGAAAGAAGGAAAAAAAAAAACCACTTCAATCACTGACGGAGACCACGTCACATCTAACAAACCACCACAAAAAAAAAAAAATCAAAAAGCAGGTGATCCACCGCCAGCATCTCCAACAGCCCAACCAAATTGCATGAGTACACAACAGCTCTACCCGCCACCTTCGAACGTCACCACCAATGCAGTTCCGGGACCCATGCCGCCAGCCAATGGAGGCCGATTTGTAAAGCCACCACCGCCAACCAAGAGGCGGAGGCCAGATCTACTCCTCCGGCTGCATCCGGCAAGAAACCGCACCGCCGACGCTGAGAGGGGGTCGTCAATCAAGGCAGAGGGTCGCCGTGCATCTCCGACACAACGATCACAAAAAACCGATCACCAGGGGATCCTTTTTTTACAAAAGGGGGATGAAGGGAGTCCGATCCCTCCCCAAAAAGCACAACCGAGGTCTCGGCCTCCCCGAAACCGTTCGCCAGCATCCGAGGAGGCCAAGAGAGGAGCACCGAAAATCTACAGGGGGGGGGGGGGGGGGAAGGGATTAATTAGTCCTAAATCCCTCCACATGTTATTATTTAAGCTAAAGGATACAACTTGTTCGGATATTAGCTAAAGTCCCTCCCGAAGGACACGTTTGTACAGAAAATCCTTAATAAAAATGTTGACTTTTTTTATCCTTTTAATTACAAAACTGCCACTCCAGCAAGAGTATCCATTCATTTCCAGTAAGAGTATTCATTCGTCTTTGACTTAAGTATCCATTCGCTGATAACACTATACATGTAGCGATTGCTACAATGATTTCACTGTACCAAGAGTATACATTCGTCTCAGGAAAGAGTATCAATTCGCCATCAACAAGAGTATCTATTCACCGGGTGACACTCTGCATGTTGCGGTTGCTACAGTGATTTCATTGTAGCAAGAGTATTCATTCGTCTAATTGATACTCTTGCTACAGTGAAGTCACTGTAGCAGCTACAGTGAAGTCAAATTGATACTCTTACCAAATCAAATTGATACTCTCTTACTACAGTGATTTCACTATAGCAGCTACAGTGAAATTATTGTAGCAACTATAGCAAAATCATTAGCAACTATAGCAAAATCATTGTAACAACCGCTACATGCACAATGTCAAACCAACGAATGGAGTCTTTTTGGAGACGAATGGATACTCTATCTTTAGCACGTGAGGGGGTAAATAAGGACGAGGGACTTGCTGTAGCATGCAAAGTTTGGGAGGGATTTGGTGCAATATTGAAACGTGCCATATCCTTTAGCTAATATAGCATCTGCTAAAAGGACTTAATGCTAAGTCTCCCAAAAAAAAAAAGGGCGCTCCGAGCCCTATTTGGAAAGGAGTTTGGTAATAAAAACTGGTATGCAACCCAACATTACTAAGATACAGCAGAAGCAGCCACAACATAAAAACGTACAGATGGTTCATACGTCATAACTAGCTAGTAGATGGCCTCCATTTCTAACATCACTTACAAGGATGAACCAAGACATTATGAACATGACAGCCATTAGTGGGCAGTTTGACGCGAACCCATGAAGTATTGATTGATCCCAAATGGTTTGGGTCAGTGGGTTTCCCTATCCAAATTGAGATCGAGTTCAGCCGGTTGCATCTGTATGTCTCAAACCGGTTCATAATGCGAGCACAAACCTCGTATCAAAATCATCCAAAGAGAAAGTCATATCTTTCAATTCTGCACATTAGAACGTGGAAACCTCCTTGCAAGCTCACCAACAACAACATCAAATGCTCTGCACCCTTCAAACACTCCTCTACCTTGCTGCATCCACCTCTTGACTCCGCTGAAAAGATCCGCCATTGTGTCTCTTCCGCCAACTCCATCGATCTGGAACTGCTGATTCGCGGGCTCAAGCAGCACTGCCACACATCTAAGCAAGTACCTACTAGCCTTGCCTTTCAGCTGGCAAAAATAATCGACCCGATCATCCTCGTCGTCAAACAGAGCTACCGACATATCTTCAACTACATCAAATAATGTAAAAACAAGACGGGCTCCGTCCAGAGCCCACCAGCATTGATCTTCCTCCTGCGTTTCATTCGGCCGTAGGGTTTCGCCTGTCGCGGCATAGTGAAGCAGCAGCTCACATCCCGTTTCGTCTAGATAACTTGGGCAGGAAATCAAGATGCCAAGAGGGATTTTCATAAAGAGTGAATTAGGTTGCATATTGGCTACATAGCCGATGCCCGTTCTGCAAACGACGTTGAATTCTCGAAGCCACGCCCCGATTCTCGATCCACCATCATCTTTGGAGGCCGAATGAAGCTTCTCACAATCACTGACCTTGGGTATTCTGAGTTTCTTACTGCGGCTTAGCAGCGTACTTTTGCTATGGGTATCCGAAATGGGCTTTCGTTCCATGCAAGAATCTGCTTTGTTCTTCGTTGTTGTCCAAGATTTGGATACGTCCTGTATAAGGTCAGCCAATAGACACCTGTGGGCTTCGTCACTTGGGCTTAGCACCCATGATATATAACGATTCGCAGCCTGAAGCAGCTCGCTATCATCTGTTGCCTCCGGTTTTACTGCACCATATATGAGTGTGGCCAGATGAGAATCTTGAGATATTTTTCCACAGAAGATTAGCGAGATCGCAAAATAGAACCAAGCAGGGAACTGCAACACCATTGCCCTGCAACACAACAGTTAAAATTGGACTGGATGGTAAAAGTTAATAATTGGGTAAATACACCATAACCCCCCCCCACCTGAAGTTTTTTTTTTGTTCCAAATTGATCCTTATAGTTTTAAATGTTACCACGACAGCCCCTTTTGTCAACTAAATTCCCTCTTTTGGTAATTTCTCTCTAATCAAAACTGAATTGGAGGGGGCAAAAAGTAGTTTATGAACTATAGGGGGTTAAGTGATTTTGAGCTAAACTTCAGCGGGGTAAGGTGTAATTTACCCAAATTAATTTTATAACCAAACACAAAGCTGTCTAAGATTTCTATGGAAGGATAAATTGCATGTACCAGCAAGACTTGTAGTCTACCGTATTCGCTGATGCAACATCATGCCAGAACACGACCTGTGAAGGATGAGTCGTGTCCAGGAGTTTGGTTGTGGGAGCAGTTGTCGTTCCGATATGAGAAACAAGATCCAAGAAACGCTCACATGAAATGTGTCCAGATAGTATGGCGAGTAATTCCCCGTGTTGGTTGGGAAAATAGGCACGAGGGAAAAGATACCCGAGTCCCAACTCCATTGGCGCACCCCACCGCATTGGCCTGGAAAGCACATCCAATACTGCTGAGACTACTGCGATCTGAAGTTCCAATACAGAAGTCGAACCCCTGTTTTAAAAAAACCAACTATTACTTTTTTTTTTAGGACATGGAAATCATTCTAGACAAACTTGGAAAGTTTCTGCAATAAGAGCCGCCGTCATGTCGAGAAAAGTTACTTTTTTTCCAAAAACTGTAGATAACATGAATCTGTAAACCAATTGAATAGGTCGGTTAAATACACCTGATGTATTTCGAAAATTGGATAGGTTAGCGTTTAAATGGCCTAAAACAAGATGATGGCTTTAAGGATTTTCACACGTTCTTTCAGTGTGCATTTGGTTACAGGAAATAGCCTAAAGTGGGCAGGCAAAACAAAAATGTTGAAAATTCTAATTATTTCATGGTGCTTCTTCTGATTGAAAAAAAAAGAAAAAGAAACGGGCAAGTGATGTGATCGCCTATGCCCTGAGCTTATCCCTCCAAAGCTGCCAGTGGTGGTACAAGGTCGCAGATACCACTAGTGAATGGTGGTGATAGAGATCATGGTTGGGTGGCAACAGTGTTTTAAAAACCTCGCCCCAGTGTACGCCCGGGGCTCGCCCTGGGGCGGGGCGGTCCTAAAACGCCCAGGGCAGCTCTAGCTGGGACTTTTTTCCTATGGGGCTTACGCCCTAACCACTGGGGCGTACGTCCCGAACGCCCGGACACGCCTTTTATGCCCTAATGGTCTGGGCTTACGCTCCATTGGAGTTTGTCTGCATAGTTAAAAAAAATGATTTGATTACTACCGTGTGATCTTTTATGTGTCTTAATATCTTGGATGACGATTATGATATTTTGGGAACTAAAGTTGTTTTAAATTGGTTCTATATCATGTATGGAATGGTAGAATCTATGGAATATAAACATTGATAGTTTGAATTTTGGTTAAAAACTTATAATTAGATCTTAAATGATATTGAAAGACAATCACAAGTTCATTTTTACTATCAATTTTTATATATTTGTGATTTATCAACCATGCTTGTAGGCTTAAATGCTTTGTTTGATAACTTTGCTCATAGTTTTTTTTTAATTTTGTTTGTTTTTAATATATTTTCACTTTTTTATATAATATTATTTATTTCTATATATATTTTTAAATTAAGAAATTAAAAATTCATGGGGCTTACGTCCCACGCCCTGGGGCTTGCGCCCCGCCCCACAGCAGGCAAAACGCCCCGCCTTACGCCCCCGCCTCTGAAAACACTGGGTGGCAAACGAGGATGGTGGTGATGAGTGGTGGTGTCGATGTATAAAACGGATGGCTGGAATGTGAGGGTTCGGATGGTAACACGGAGGTTATGATAGCTCTAATTCTTCATAGGCAGCAGAACAATATTTGCACGGATCACTCTTTGCAAAATCTCTACGAAAAATAAATGTAACAATGCAAATAAAACCCTACATGATGCAATCATGGTTCTTTGAATATGAGGAGAATTTCTGTATTGTATATTCAAGAACTCTATACTTGGTTTGATCACTGTGTGTTAAGATTTTCTTTGTATAGAGGGAAAATTCGGGAATTGATTAGCTTGCTGAAATGGCTAGGAGAACTGGGGCCAATATGTTATTTAAGTCTTGCTTTCCAAATCATCTGGTATAGCTTAATTGTCAGAATTTTAACATGAACTTGTGAGTTGTGCCCACCCGGAGTGCTCTAAAAGGCACTCCTTATGGAGGGAAGAGAGCACAGCAGGTATATGAAGACAATGATCTCCGCTCCCATTACCGATGTGAGACAAACCACTCAACACCCACCTATAAGCATAGCAATTTAAACTGAAACCTACCCACACACAGAGAGAGGCATCGGCGGGTGCCACGGTGCCACTTGGGAGACTCCCGGAGTGGGCCCAGCTCTGATACCATGTAACAACACCAGGAGTGCTCCTAAAGGTTGGCCTTATGGAGTGAGGAGAGCACATTGTGTATATGAAGACAATGATATCCGCTCCCATTACCAATGTGGAACTAACCGCTCAATAGAACTACTTGTAGCCAATAAGTTTTTTTGTTGATAATAAAGAACAGCCAACAAGTTATTTAATGTTTATAGGAAAAATGCGAAATGAATAGACAACCAAACATTATCCCAGAGGTGTAAAAGGCTACTGTACTTGAATCATGCCAAGAACATAAATAATGCACAGTTCACAAGTACAACAATGAAGTTGGTAACTTGGTCTAAAAGTAGTTTCATAAGCTACAACTGAAAACATACAAGATCCAGCTAACAATGTTCGATGGACACACCAGCATATGGCTTGGGTTTCTGAATGATCGCTCTATATATATGATGCAAACACAAAGTAACATAAAAAAAACAACAGAGCGAAGAATATACAAACTAAGAAATTATATAGTTATATAGAGTGGGAAAAAGATTGTGCCAATGGACAATGTGGAGCAACATCTTATATCTTGCGGTATGTAAGCAACAAATGACGATAACCCCTCTAAGGAAAGGAACTTACGTGACAAGAAACCAGTTATGCAGTAGCGCCCTTGTCTCTATAAATATAGTTGGAGAAGTCACCAAGCATATGATTATTGAACGCCAAGCCATTTGATCATGCAGTTCTGCGTTCAAGCAAAGAAAAGGCCGTTGGATAGCTTCCCGCAATATTTCTGAAATGTCGTGCTTTAGAATTAATGGATCAAAATACCACAGAATTAACCTAACACAAATCAAAATAACTACATTAGTAACGAAAGGGTTGACTCAGTTGCAGCCAATCAATCTGATATGTGAAAAAACTACTGCCATTATATAATCAAGCGACATTTCATTCTTTCCATATATTTCTTCTTTGTGGAAAATAGCACAATGTCTACAGCAACACAGGTAAAAATAAATAAAATGTATAACAAGCAAACTGGTCTCATGGTAGTAGATATGTTACTGGTGCATTGGTGTACATATGGAACATGTCAACTATGTATGCCTTTTGCGGTGTTAGCGTGCATAAGTTTATACAGCCCTTAAGTGTGTGGTGTCATGGTGTGGCTCTTATAGGATGAGTCTTAGAGTTGTATATATTTGGATTCATGGCCTAATGAGATTTGTGGATTCACATTTCTGATATTCTCCTCAAGTTTACATCATATAGAGTTATTCCTCCGTTTGTCACCAGCGTCACTCACCAATTCACGGAGACCCGGCCATCTTCGCTTGGGATTTTCATTGGTCATCCCGGCAAAACTAAATGGACTAGTTGATGGGATAATAGCTCAAATTGGTGAAATATCCAAGAGGGGGGAAACAAAAAATGGTTTTGGTGAAATTTCTTGGGCCCAACGTATTTGTTGCTAAAAGGTAAGGTGCATGTATGTTCGAGGAAGGAACAGTACCGTGACCCCTTAGTGGAGTCCTCCCATGGACCCACATCTCCTTTCCCCGCCATTTTGTGCCTTCTTTCTTTACTTTTTTATCGAGTGAAGACATGGCACATGGGGCTAAGTTTGCAACAACAGGGGGGACATAATCAGCTCATCCTATCAAGGCTCATAATCAGAATCATTGTATGAACTACATCAATTTGGTGCCAAAGCAACATTTGATCAATTGGAAGTGTTTTGTGCATGCAATTGCAAAGTAGATGTCACTTGAACCATGAACGCATGCACAAAACACGTGGACAAAGTTGTTCAGAGCTTCAGAAGACAACGAAAGAGCATAGTGAGCGAATTGATGGACTTGATGATATCAATATCCATCTTTGCAAAAATGATGGATTTCATGAAATAAAACATAAGAAAAGTAGATAAGGCAAACTTCCATTGATGTTAACAAAGGAAATCTGACTTTATTCTATATTCAGTGTTTGTAGAAGAAACTAAGCTACTGAAGTCTTCGAGAAAAGCACTGGAACAACCCACATATGTTTATGTATCAAAGGAACAACATAGTGATTTTCCTAAGTTCATTATTCTGAAAAATGGTCTTCTACAACTAACAAAGCAAGCGCCTTGCCTAGTGCATAGGCCACTTAGATAGAAGGTCCCAACATATAGAACAACTTATGAAATTTTCCCCTTAATTTTGTTTAACTTCCTTAAAAATTTAAGCTAGTATGACTTTCTAGTTTCTACCCAAGCATTCGTAGCCAGGCACCTATGATTTAGACATCCTAAAGCATCTCCTTGGCTTGGCGGCCCTCCAACTGCATGTGCCTTCTGAAGTACAGATTTATGCTCCTCCTCAACCTTCTCCCCAACAGCCCATCCTCCTCCATATAATCCTTCCGCTTATGCAAAATTTCCCACTCCTCCCATACGCTTGTGTCGTGATCCATGGGCACTTGCCTACGTGCTTAGGCATTTGGCATGCCCCTCGGTTTCTCATGTATTGCCTAGTCTAGTCTTTCAAAAATATTACCTTATTTCACATATACATCAAATGAACCCGAGGATTCTGGACCATACATACTTTTCATCCACTCGAACACTCAGGTTACTGGAGAAAAATGGGTGGTAACAATACCCTGATTTCCATGCGTTTGCACCTTTTTATGTACATGACGTGTTGGCACAACATTAACATGATGCTCGGGAACCAGGCCAATATGGAATATGTTCCAATAGAAAAGCATTGAGAGTATATCAGAGATGTAGGACAAACAAGGAATTTGACAAGATTCATATTGATGTCAATAACATGTTCTACCCACTGATACAGTTCCTCACTATAGTATGGCGATTTTCATCATTCATTATTTTAAAAGCAAAGTCCTACAATGTCTACATATCACCTTACACGCCTCACTTAGTAAATGGGTCGTTTATATAGGAACCTTGTCTGCATAGAATCTCTTAGCCCCAACAATAACAAAGGCATAAATTCTTCCTCCTTGATTATAGAAGAGCGAACTCTTGGATTAGGGTTCAATGGGAACCCTAATCCCTTTTATAATAATATAAAATGTCCGAATTACAAGCAAGGTTTAAAATCACGGTATCGGTCGCGGTATCGGTCGGCCCCGAACCGGTATGTACCGGCCGGTACGTACCGGTACCGGCCGGTACGGACCGATACCGGTTGAGAAAAAAAAGCTGAAAAAAATCCAAAAAAAAAAAAAAAACTGTCGGTACCGGTCGGTACCGGCCGTACCGGTCGGTACCGGCCTGAACCGGCCGATACGGACCGGTACGTACCGGTACCGGCCGATACGGGCCAGGTATCGGTATCGGATGCAGTACCGGTCTCGAACCGGCCAAAACCGGTACGTACCGGTATCGGCCGAGATTTAAAACCCTGATTACAAGTAGGCCCTTAAGCTAAATACTAATTAATAAGGACAAACTCTCAAATATTCCCCCTCAAGCTGGAGCAAAGATGTCAAACATACCCAGCTTGGATATAGTAGAAAGAAGACGAGTAGATCTAACAGCCTTGGTAAATGCATCAGCAATCTAGTCAGCAGATGGAATGAACACTAGAGTAATGGTACCAAACCGAACATGATCCCTGAGGAAGTGAATATCAACCTCAATATGCTTTGTCCTCTTATGAAGAACAGAGTCGAAAGCAAGCATAATCGCTGACTGGCTATCGCATAAAAGGGTGGAACAACCTGACGTGGGAAATCTAAGCTCTACTAGAAGAGTGTAACCAAATCAACTAGTGGTCCCCTGTGTCATAGCACGATACTCAGCCTCAGCAGAAGACCGAGAGACGTGTTTTTTGCTTTTCCATGAAATAAGATGCTCACCATAAAATGTGCAGACTCCAGAAGTACAGCGACAGTCTGAAGAGAACCTACCCGCGTAATCCAAGTCAGTATAACAAGACAACTCGGATCCATCCTGAGCCCTATAGAAAAGTCCAAGGCCAGAAGCAACTTTAAGATAACATAGAATCCTCAATGTCACCTCCATATGTAATGTTTGGGGAGCATGCATAAAGCCATAAACTGACTAACCACACTAACTGTAAAGCTAATATCAGGGCGAGTATGAGTCAGATAAATTAAACGACCAACAAGACACTAATAGAAACTGGGATCAGGAAGAAGATTGCCAGATTCTGCATGAAGACGATGATTAGTAACCATCGGTGTACGTGTCGATCTACACCTAAGAATACCAGTGTCGTGCAAGAGATCACGAGTATACTTCTACTGAGAGATAGAGATATCCTGTCGAGAGCAAGCTATCTCAATCCCTAAAAAGTAACAAAGAAGACCAAGGTCCTTTACTTCGAAGGTTGTCTGAAGAGTAGTCTTGACGGCAGTGATCCTAACTGCATCATCCACTGTAAGAATAACTAGTGCATGCCCATGCCTGTCGGCACTGCAGCGGGCCGCCTTCGGTGGCAACCAGGGTTTTAAATCTCGGCCGATACCGGTACGTACCGGCCGGTACGTACCGGTTTTGGCCGGTTCGAGACCGGTACTGCATCCGATCCCGATACCTGGCCCGTATCGGCCGGTACCGGTACGTACCGGTCCGTATCGGCCGGTTTAGGCCGGTACAGGCCGGTACCGGCCGGTACGGACCGGTACCGACAGGTTAATTTTTTTTTTTTTTTGGTTTTTTGGATTTTTTTAAGGTTTTTTTTCTCAACCGGTACCGGTCCGTACCGGCCGGTACCGGTACGTACCGGCCGGTACATACCGGTTCGGGGCCGACCGATACCGCGACCGATACCGTGATTTTAAACCTTGGTGGCAACACACCTAACGGCACAGCATTGGGCTGCCATGCCTGTCGGCACTGCAGCGGGCCGCCTTCGGTGGCAACACACCTGTCAAGAATGCAGTGGGCTGCCTTCGGCGGCAAAACTCCCCCCGGGCATCACCACCCCCACCCCCACCGTCGTATGCGATGACAACACACTTGACCGCCTTCGGCATGCCCGTGCCGATTGGCACGAAGCGGGAGCTTTCGGTGCGACCAACCAACACTCACCTCCCCTACCCTGGGGAGAGAGAGAGAGAGAGAGAGAGAGAGAGAGTAGGGCCGTCTCGATACAAACTGAGACATAAGACAAAAATTCTAAATGGGACCTTTTTATATTATTTTTTTTCATAATGGACCGGGCCTAAATGGTGGGTATGGTGGCTGTGGGCTGAGAGGCTCTCGGCCATGAGAGAGGTAACCAAATCGTCGTGCCGTTTTGGTAGCCATTTAGCATGGGCACAAACACAAACACGCAGAAAGAGAGAGAGAGAGAGAGACCCATTTAACTAATCGTGTCGTGTCTAGTTTCGGATCATGTCCAAAACCCCTATACCCGAACCCAACCCGTTTAACTAATCGTGTCTAGACCCTAAACCTGTACCCAAGGTACAAAATCTCGAAATATTTCGCGAAATATCGCGAAATATTTTGGTTTTCCCAGACCTCGACACGAAATGTCTACTGCGATATCAAACGAAATAGAAATCACGATAATATCGCGATATATCGCGATATTTCACACGATATATTTGTCAGCACGAAATATCACGATATTTCGTGAAAATTTCGAGATATTTCGGGATTTTGGCACCGAAATATTGGGACTGACTGGTTATAAAAGGGGGCTGGGGGTTTCGGTTTCAGCAGCTTATTTACATATAATAACATTTAAGTAAATGTCGTCTTACTTAATTTTTATTTTAAGTTATTATATGTAAATAAGCAAATACCCCCCCATTTGATTTCAATAAAAATATCAAAAAAATCAAAAACCAAGTGAATCAAAAAGTAGGTTTTCAGTTTTAGTAGGAGAAAACAGTTTTTTCGGTTTTTCATAAAATTTGTATGTTGAGAAAAGTGGTTAAATCAACTCATTTTTAGCTCAAAAAATTCCACAAGATGTAGAACTACAAGTACATCTAGAAAACCATGGTCCGTCAAAGAAAATTTTGAATGTATAAAAACTTTTCTTTATAAAAACTCATTTTTTCAGACTTAGTAAAAAAACAGTGTTTTGCATTTCAGCATAATTTTTGTACGATTTCAAACTTGCACAACTTTCTTGTTTTAAGTCCATTTTCAAAATCGTTTGAAGCATTAATTTAACAATCAACTAATCTTTATTTTGGAAATATTTTTCTTTACAAAAAAGATTAAAAACCATTTAAAAAACATAGATCAAAACAGGTTCAAACAAGACTGCACAAGACTCACAGACTCAAATGCAAAATACATACTTTGTGATGCTCTACACCCGTAGATAGGGTATAAATATTATCTAAGTGTTCTAAAACGTGTATCTATACTTAGTTTATGATTATCCAGAGTTTCATTCAAAAATTCCATTAAAAAATCAATCTTTCCACCATTTCCATCAAATCACAATATTTCCACACTGTCGAAATATTTCCACGAAATATTTCCATTTTCCAGGAGGTCGAAATATTGACCGAAATGGAAATTTCGAACCTTGCTCTTCATTTTCTTACAAGATTCCTTGTCGCCAAAGTTGTCGATTAAATCACGACTTATTGATAAAGTCGTGGTAAAAGTAGGTGATTCTGGTAACTTGAATAAGTCGCAGTAAAAGTCAGCAATTTTACAGCTTATGTCAAGTTTAAGTTTAAAACGCGACTTTTTCAATAAGTCGGAGTTTTGTGTAACTATGCTTGGAATAAACCCATATTGGGTTAGTTTTTGGGCATCATGTGTATGTTGTTCTGATATGTGTGTGCATAAAAAGAAGCTATGGATGCATGGAAGTCAGGGTATTGCTATCAGCCTGTCCAGTATTTTTCTTTTGCTAAGCTTAGTGTTCAGGTACGTGAAAAATACTTATTTATTGTCCAAAATCCGTGTGTGCATGTGATGTATAAGGCAATGTTTTGAAATACTGTAGGTGGTAAAGAAGCAGCCAGGGCAAAGGGGGCCCAGTGCCTATGGACCTAGGCTAATGCCTAGAGATCAAGACTGGAGAAATGCCAATAAGAAGAAGTGAATAATATGGTGGAGAGAGCTATTGGGAAGGTAAGGAGAAGAGAATAGCATCTCAAAAAACACATGAAAATTTTTTGGGCGACCAGGCCAAGGGGATGAATAGAGGCATATAGCGTAAGTTCCAGACAATGATTGCTTCAATAGAGTTCAATAAAATATAAATTCTACAAAATTTTCATAAAATAACAAGAACTTTGTGAAACTTTAAAAAAGCTTTAATATTTTGAGGTAAAAGAAATTGAAAGTTTTAGATAGTTTCGGAGATTGATTAAAATCAAGACAAAGCCATAAAGTAGGTTATCCATTCGATATTTCTTGCCCATTTATTCTTTTCCTTTGCCCATCTCTTTATTCTTCTTCATTTCCTTTTGTTTCCTTATTACTCCTCTATATGTCTTTTTGATAGTTCGCTATGCTGTTGACAGAAGGAAGAAGAAATAAATATTGCTGAAAAATAATATAATAGGATATAACTATTGGAGAGTTTGTCCTTATTATTAATTAGTATTTAGCTTAAGGGCCTACTTGTAATTCGGACCTTTTATTTTATTATAAAAGGGATTAGGGTTCTTCGCTCTTCCTGGTCCAACTCTGTTCGTGTCTATCTTGCCGGTCAAGATAAGCTCACATGGCTTACTGGTGTCTCGAAACCTACAGAGGTGGCCGAGGTGTTAAAGTAGACCACCAAAAATTTTCAGATTCTTGGTTGGCTTCAATGCTCGATGGAGTCCAAGATCTATGAGTAGTTCATACGGTATGATTCAGTTTCTGGTTTGTGGTCTGCTTTTCAACGGACTTATGGACACACTCGGGTTGATGCTCGGATTTATGCTGTCTACCGGAAGATCACTACAGCTACTTAGGGAGATCGTTCTGTTCAGGAGTATTTCTCTTTTCTTCAGAGTCGTTTTCTCGAGCTGTCTGACTTAGAGCCACTAAGTGCCTTCAAGGATCCTACTGATGCTGCACTTGCTCGGCATCGATAGGAGAAGAGGGAGACATTAGTTTCTGACGGTTCCCTTGACCGATACAAAGACAGGCTTGTTGTTAGAGGTTTTACTCAGACTGCCGATGAGTTTGGTGCTACCTTTGCTCTTGTTGCCAAGCTGACTAGTATTCGTTTATTGCTTTCTTTTGCTGCTAGCCATTCTTGGCCTCTTCATCAACTTGATATCAAGAACGTTTTTCTTTATAGTCATCTGGCTGAGGAGATTTATGTAGATCCCCCTCCAGGGTACCGTCTTCAGGGGGAGTATTTGGGTAAAGTTTGTCACTTGATCAAGTCACTTTACGGCTTGAAACAGTCTCTCTGGGCTTGGTTTGAGCGCTTTAGTACTATGATTTTTCGTATCGGCTTCACTCGGTGTCATGCTGATCCGACCTGCTTTATTAAGACCACTGCAGAGGGCCGATGGCCCAACGTGCTATTGTTCTAGTCTATGTTGATGATATCTATATAACATGCTAGGGCAGTTTTGTGCTGACTAGACAACTTTCGGAGACAAGTTGTCCATCTGATCTGATTGTACGTATCAAATATATCCCCATATCCCCTCAAATCAAACGGATAAAAAACCCTCCACTCAAATCGAACGGAAAAGAGAGATCGTGTGCAGAACCCGTCCGATCTAACCCCTGCCCCCTGATCTCTCTCTCTCTCTCTCTCTCTTTCTCTCTCTCTCCCCGTCTCTCGCAATTTAACCGCCCCCCCTCTACGATCTAACCCCCCCGCACCCTGATTTCTCTCTCTCTCTCTCTCTCTCTCTCTCTTTCTCTCTCTCCCCCTGTCTCTCCCGATCTGACCCCCCCGCCCCCTGATTTCTCTCTCTCTCTCTCTCTTTCTCTCCCTGTCTCTCGCGATCTAACCGCCCTCCCTCACATCTCTCGCGATCTGACCCCCCCGCCCCCTGATCTCTCTCACTCTCTCTTTCTCTCTTTCTTTCTCGCGCGATCTAACCGCCCCCCTCCTCTTTGATCTAACCCCTCCCCCCAGATTTCTCTCTCGATCTAACCCCTCCCCCCCCCTCTGTGATCTAACCTTCTCCCCCCCCACCCCCCTGATCTCTCTCGTTCTATCTCTCTCTCCGTCTCTCTCTCTAAAACCGTACCGAAGGCTCTCGCTTCGTGCCAATCGGCAAGGGCCCCACCATCTGAAGCCCGACCGCCCCACCTCCCCGTCGCCGGCCCGTGGCTCCACCACCCGAAGCCGGCCGCCCCACTTCCCCGACGCCGGCACCGATCAAACCACCGGGTCTCTCTCTCTCAACCCGACCCCAGCCCACCCCAGGTTTTCTCTCTGTTTATATCTTTTGCATGTTCGTCTCTCTCTATATCTATACTGATTTAATTTTCTTTCATTTTTGCAGGTTCCCAACACCGATCAAGCCACCAGTTCCCCTCTCCCTCTCTCTCTCTATCAACCCAACCCCAGCCCACCCAAGGTTATCTCTCTCTCTCTCTCTCTCTCTCTTTGAGTGTGTAACTGTATTTGTTGGATTGGGAGTGAAAGATGATCTTCGGTTCTTATCATCCATGGCAGTACCCATTGCAAAAAGTCTCAATAAAAATACAGATATTAACTTGATTGAGTGTGTATCTGTGTTTGTTTGATTGGGAGTGAAAGATGATCTCCGGTTCTTATCATCCATGGCAGTACCCATTGCAGAAAGTCTCAATAAAAATACAGATGAGGGCCGCACCAGCAGCCGGTGAGGGGCTGGATCCAGATCCCCACTCCTCTGTTTTCTTCTTCTTCGGATCGGGTTCGGCACCGGCTTTGAATTGGCTGTACCAATCGGTGACCATCGATTTTGCCTTGGTGGAGGACGACGTGTTCATAGACGGGACGCCATCATTCCTCGAATTCACATCCTAAATTTTTTTTCCTTGATGATTTTATTTCCAATCCATGATTTCTACTTCTGATATGTGACCTCAAAATTTTAATTTTTGTTAATAAACAATCGGGGAGATGGAATTGAGAGGAGTCTTTTTCTCTCTCTATCTCTCTTAGCTATTTTTTGGTTACAGGGTGCCGTCGCTGGCGGGGTCACGATCTGGACATCAGCGGGGATTTAGACATCAGCGGTTCGTGCTGAGATCGACAGGCAATAAGGAGGAGGTGAAGCGGCGGCTGTGCCCTGCGACGCCATCGATGGCAGCGAGGTGGCAGTGCAGGCTGATCGAGCGGTAGCAGCTTGAGATCAGGTGGTGCCGGCTTTGAATTGACTATAACAATCGGTGACCATCGATTTTGCCTTGGTGGAGGACGACGTGTTTGTAGATGGGACGACATCAATCCTCGAATTCACATCCTAATTTTTTTTTCCTTGCTGATTTTATTTCCATCAATGGAAAGGGCTGCAAATGGGGAAAGCAAGGGGGACCTCAATCCATCAATGGAAAGTTCTATCTCTCCCCTTCTGATTAAATTTCTTTCTTGATTTCATCTTTACCATAAAAATACATGAGCAGTAATTTCTGGAATAATTCGGTGGATTGGGATCTATGGAGCTATGATAAAAAAAAAAAAACATGAGCAATAATATCTTCCTTAATTTCAAAACACTGGTTACAGCTATAGGCAGCCGCCTAAGGCTAGGGCTGGCAATTCTAGACCTAACACGGCAGACCCGACACGAAATTAGCGGGCCTGGGTCTTGGTTAAACGGATTCGGGTCGTCACGGTAGACTTGTTTAATAAACAGGTCGGGTCCGGGTTTGGGGTCTGGACACGGTAGACCCGGGAAGACCCGTTTAAAATTCAATGGGCCATGTCGGGTCGGGTCTACCCGCAATCCGATACTATAATATGTAGTACCAGCGGGTCTTATCGGGTCAGGTTGGGTCATGTCGGATTGCATCGGATCAGGTCAATTGAATAGACCCGTGTAGTAAACAGGTCTTATCGGGTCTACCCGTTTATAAGCGGGTCGGGTACAGGCAAGGTTCGAAATTTCCATTTCGGTCAATATTTCGACCTCCTGAAAAATGGAAATATTTCGTGGAAATATTTCGACAGTGTGGAAATATTGTGATTTGATGGAAATGGTGGAAATATTGATTTTTTAATGGAATTTTTGAATGAAACTCTGGATAGTCATAAACTAAGTATAGATACACGTTTTAGAACACTCAGATAATATTTATACCCTATCTATGGGTGTAGAGCATCACAAAGCATATATTCTATATTTGAGTCTGTGCAGTCTTGTTTGATCCTGTTTTGATCTATGTTTTTAAAATGGTTTTTAATCTTTTTTGTGGAGAAAAATATTTCCAAAATAAAGATTAGTTGATTGTTAAATTAATGCTTCAAACGATTTTGAAAATGGACTTAAAACAAGAAAGTTGTGCAAGTTTGAAATCATACAAAAATTATGCTGAAATGCAAAACACTGTTTTTTTACTAAGTCTGAAAAAATGAGTTTTTATAAAGAAAAGTTTTTATACATTCAAAATTTTCTTTGACGGACCATGGTTTTCTAGATGTACTTGTAGTTCTACATCTTGTGGAATTTTTTGAGCTAAAAATGAGTTGATTTAACCACTTTTCTCAACATACAAATTTTATGAAAAACCGAAAAAACTGTTTTCTCCTACTAAAACTGAAAACCTACTTTTTGATTCACTTGGTTTTTGATTTTTTTGATATTTTTATTGAAATCAAATGGGGGGGTATTTGCTTATTTACATATAATAACTTAAAGTAAATGGAGAAAATAAAAATTAAGTAAGACGACATTTACTTAAATGTTATTATATGCAAATAAGCTGCTGAAACCGAAACCCCCAGTCCCCTTTTATAACCAGTCAGTCCCAATATTTCGGTGCCAAAATCCCGAAATTTCCCGAAATATCTCGAAATTTCCCGAAATATCTCGAAATTTCCACGAAATATCGCGATATTTCGTGCCGGCAAATATATCGTGCGAAATATCGCGATATTATCGTGATTTCTATTTCGTTTGATATCGCAGTAGACATTTCGTGTCGAGGTCTGGGAAAACCGAAATATTTCGTGATATTTCGCGAAATATTTCGAGATTTTGTACCTTGATGAAGAGAACATAACGATAGAGAATGATGCAAATTTGAAATTTGATGTTTTTAATAAGTTGATGAATTGTAACTATTATTCATAGAAATTTTATATTTTAATTAATGACTTTCAAACTATTAGGTTTGTAATTTTTATTTTGGCATAATTTTGCACAGATATTTATGTGGTTTATTGATAAATCTTAATTGGGATGTGGATATTGTTCTTATTGATGGCTTGTTGCCTAGTATTATTATGCAATATTTATAAATTTTGAATGTCTAATTCACTTAAACATAGACAAAAATTTATAAGAAATTTTTAATATATTAAACAACTATATGAATTCGTGAGGTTTTTTATTTTTTCTTTCTACTTTAAGATTATTTTTCAAATTTTGCGCTAACCGATTAAATCCTGAACCCGATCTTTTCCCCGAGTTTTTCTTGTTTATATTCTGAATTTTTCGATTTTTGCTGATTTTTTCCGATCTTTACACGAGCCGAATTATTACCGAACCCGAACTTAGTGACTATAATTCCAAGAGGGGTGTTTGGAGCGTATTTTGGAGATGTGGGATATAATAGGGGAGTTTGGCGCGAATCATAAAATAACATTGATGCCAAGTTGATAGTTGATTAGAAAACACTAACACGTTTTTATGAAACACTATTACAGATGTGCTCCATAACCGACCTAATCTGATGAAATACGGCTTGATTGTTGTTGTTGCTGTATATCTCAAAGCAATCAGTTTGATTAAGTTGTTGACTAGTTTAGTACATCTTATTGCATCATGAATTATTAAAAATGTGGGTCCATTTCAGCTTGTCCGGACCCGTCCAACTCAATTATTTATACTCTTTTGTTCATGTGGATTGGTTCAATGCTTCACCTCTCTGATATTTGAAGGTTACAGTTTTAGAAACTTAGAATCCGACTTGGTCAAGTTGGAATATCCTCCTTCCCATTCTCCGTTTCTAATTAGGGTGGAGACCATTAGCAGACCACCTCCTTTCCTTAAAATAGTTCTAATTAGGGTGGAGACCACCCGCATGCCCTGCATTTTCAAGTGCACGTACAGTCGTCTACATACCCTCATGCCTAGCCTTGCCATATTCGTGCCATGCACTCGTGTTGTGCCTTGCACAATTCGTGCATCGTGACACACGACTTGCACATCTTTCCGCATCATGCAAACTCAGAGCCTCGATAATCCTTTCCCTTTCCCTTGGCCTCTACTTTTGATTACTTCTTCTTGTGATTAAGGGAGTCATCTTGTGCATTGATTTTGTCTTCCATTGGCCGTCTTACCACATGTAGCCCATTTTGCCTTTTCTTGTTCTTGTCTTTCACCTAATCATATTCTATTTAATCTTATTTCCATTTCTTAGACATACTTTTGCTCTTTGTTGGATTTTACCCAATTTAACCCATACCTACCTTGTTTTACGTGCATTTACGCACTTGAATGTTTCTTGCTCATTTTACATGCTTATACAGAGATCGACTATTTGTCCATTTTCTTTGCGCCATAGTTTTTTTTGTTCGAGACCTTGTACCATTTGTGTTGAAGCGAGCCTGATTGGCTTGGAATATATCTTTATTTTGTACTCTTCTTCAGCAATGATTCTCATACTTGTTCTAGTTACTTATTCATCCGTTGGTCGATCCAATGAATCGGAAAGAAACGACGAAAATAGGGAAAACGGGGGGTAAAAACGAGAAAACATCGGGAAAATAACAAAAAAACTTTAAAAATTATACCAAGTATATATGTCATTTTCCAACATTAACTAATAAAAAAATATAGCACTGCCCAGTGGTCAGTGCATCACAGAGTTGGCCGATGCATGCCACGCCCACAGTATGTTCCTCGCAGAGACCCTCTCTCTCTCTCTCTCTCTCTCTCTCTCTCTCTCTCTCTCTCTCGCTCTCTCTCTCTCTCTCTCGCAGTGATCCTCTCTACTTTTCGCAAAAACCAATTGCAGCGATGCAGAGGAGGGACAAAACCCTAACCCCGTGTCTTCTAAGCCAAGATCGAGAGTCCCTCGATCCTTTATCCCGTGTCAGCTGAGTCGACGGGTTATAAAAAACCCAAACCCAAGAGAAAAACTAAACTGACCGTATAAAACGTGTACTTCCCATATTACGCGTTTTAAACGCGAATAAAACATACATTGATATTTTTTCAAAAATACGAATTTTATTCATGTATGCTACGAGTTAGGAGTAATACGTGTTTTATACGCGTTTTTTTCAAAAAAATGTCCGATTTGATAACTATGCGGCCCATCTATACCCTTGGTATTTTCTAAGCTACATCTTAAGATCCTTATTGATTCCTAGACTTTGGCTCATGGTTCACTATTGTGATAATTGGCCATAGGTGAAACTTGTTTGTCCCTCTGGTGTCCTCTTGGTCCATTCGCCTCAATTGTTTTTTGGACACTTGAGTAGTCTAGGGTATCTAATCTTTTAGGATGTCTATGGCATCAATCTTTTAGTACAGAGAAGCTGAAGTACAAGCTGGAGAGAACAAATCTCTATCTAATAAGAAATACAGAACTAAATAACTGAGAAGCAACCGGTAAAGTGGACATTCCACAGCAGAACCTAGAAGAAAGGGTCATATAGCCAGATTAACCGCATGATTAACATGAAGATCAGTAAGCCTATTTTGGGTTGACAAAAAGCATATAGAAAGATAGCAAGGGTTAGAAACATACAGAAAAGGCATATAAGGATTACCACCCAGACTCATATGTGGTTCATACAGTTTGTTGGAATATATCTAACCATTTTTCTAGCCAAGTTAGAAGTGGTTGTGGTCATCATACCTTAGTGGAATTTCATGGCTACTGGCTGAGGTTTCTTCATGCAAGAAGTACATCAGCTTTAAAATTGCAGTTTTCCTATCAGCATTGGATTTTTCATTTTCTTCACAAAATGCTGACAATAATGGGAAAAGCACTTGATAACTAGATGACGATATTGCCGCTTTCAGAACACCATATAATAGAGGGAAAGAAAGTCCTGCAGTTGTATGAGAAGCAATATAATATAAGAATCATAATGACAGTGAATGATATTGATGAAATAGGTCAGGAAAATTAGTGAGACAGAAAATGGACCAAGCATCACAATATCATAGGAAATGATGTATCGAATTCAAGAATGATCTTTGATATTTCAATAAAGGGTAAGTTTCTGAAATGACCAGAGCTTACAAACTCATGCAAAACAAATTAGAAGTGAACATGCAAATGAAAACAATACACGAACTATGGAAAATTGCAATCCATAAACAAAAAAAATACAAAAATATATATTCAAATTACACTAGACCAAAATAACATAGAATCATAAAAAAAAAACAGCGGATTCTACAAAGAAGTAAAAGCTTAAACAATCAAGTCATACATAGTCGGCCTACTGGCTAGGAAGTTCAACCAATATTAGACTCCATATTCTCAGCAGAATAACTCCAATAGGAGACATTAATTTCATATCTTACATAGCCTGCAATGGACAGGAGAGAGGAAGCAGATCACTCAAAAGTAGGTGAAAGCACACACACACACACACACACACACACACACACACACACACACACACACACACACATATATATATATATATATATATATATATATATATATATGAAAAATGGGTTCCTATGACATGTCATAGGGAGTGCCCTATGACATATAGACATTTCGCGATACATGGCACTTAGAATGTGCTGATTTTTTATAAGGATAATCACCCTACCTTAGATAGAACATCCACAAAAAATCAGCACATTCTAAAACTTCTAGGGGCATCAAATATACTTTTACGGTTAAAATGGATGGCCGATAAAGCTTCTAGCATTTGATACCCCTAGAAGTTTTAGAATATGTTGAATTTTTTGTGGACATTCTATCTAAGGTAGGGTGATCATCCTCATACAAAAATCAGCACAATCTAAATGTTCTAGTGCCACTAATCCATCATATGTCATAGGGTAGTCCCTACGGCATTGTCATAGGAACCCAGCCCTCTATATATATAGAGAGAGATACTTTAACATAATTTAAGTAAAAAAGATATATATTGAGGCAAGAAGTCAATTCTTTAAAAATTAGGCAAAGGTGGATATTTTATGATTCAAGAGCATTAGTGAGTGATTATTTTCCATGGTTGAGAGATAATTGGAGAGGAAATATATCAGGATTTAGTGAGGTTATTTTCCTAGTGTAGTCATACCATAACCATAACCATCAAGCCATGTCTCATTTACTTGGGGTCGGCTTTATGAATCCTTCTTCATCATTCATTTCTATTTAAGGCTATATATGTTGTCTATGAAAGTTTTTACATGTCTTCTTTAACAACTTTCATCAATGTTATTCTAGGTCTTCCTTCCGAGTGTAGTCATAGTTGGCCAAAACTACAAACAGAGTGAGACTGACAAATAGGTGGCACATTCAATAATATAGCTTGTGCCCACTTAGCCATGTGGCCCATATATGCCCGATTATAGTTTCCCAGTTAGCGTGATTACCTTCCCTCTCATTGCTACCAGACTCAACCGTGTAAAGTATCTATAACCACAGAAGAAATAAATCAGAGGTTTTGATGCAAAAATTCAGCAGTGCATTTCTCAAATTTAGGAAGAGGGGGGGGGGGGGGGGGGGGGGGGCATAGAAAGATTTCCACTTTTTGGAATGAGTTATTTTGATAATATATATAATTATTTTAATAATGGAAATGTTGCTTCTCTTCGCGAATAATTTCTTCCACAAATATGAATGCAATTGGCTATATCAAATCCTGCCTTTTATCCTCTTCGTCGAGACTCATTATTTTTGGAAATCACATTGATAGGTAATTAATAAGAAAGGCAATAAAGGGGATAGCGATGAAGAAACTACACTAATTTTGCAAGCAAAGACATGAATGAAGACCTTACCGCTGTGCCCGTTCAAGCTCCCTACCACATCTGCGCACGCTCGGATCAGCTCGTCGCACTCTCCAGTCGACATCGAGCTTCCGACCTGCAACAGCTCCACATCCACTCCCCCGGGGCGCAATACCTTGCAAGAAACAGAGGAAGAAAGCACCGAGACGATGGTGCCCACCAGGCATTCGATCTGAGCACTGCACACCTGGAACTAGCATCGATCGATTGATCGGAAGGTGGGATAAGGTATCCAAAATGAGGGGCAAATTAAGGAGAAGTAGAAGACGACCTCAGGGGTTTTGAAGCACATCACGGAGAGGGCGGCGTCCAAAACCCTGACCCTAGGTTCGATCTGATCGTCGTAGTTGAGGGATCTGGTGAGAGAGGAAACAAGCCCGGGTGTTTCATCTCCGTCGTAGGCGGCGGCGGCTTCACCCGTGCCTGTGAAGGCATTGGATCGCCGGAGGCCGGAGGCTAGTCTGGTAAATAGACGGAGTAGATCGGGCAAACTGTTCATGAGTTCGTGATGAAGAGGAGTGGGGCTATTGGCACAACAATATTTGCTCTCCCAAGTCCCAACAACATTTGAAAGTTTTTTTTATTATAAAATGACCAAAACGATCAATTTTTTTTTATCCTATTCGAGACACGTTCGGCCAACCAAGGCCGAACAAGGTACAGTATGTTCGGCCGACCAAAGCCGAACATTGTATTGTACATTCGGCCGACCACGGCCGAACATACTGTACCATGTTGGGTGTCCGAACTCACTGTATAATGTTCGGCTCTGGTCGGCCGAACGTACTGTATAATGTTCGGCTCTAGTCGCCGAACATAAGGTTTGGATGTCGGTAGATGATGACGAAAAGAGGAGCTCGTCATCTGGGCGGGGAAGCTTGGGGAGGAGGTGAACTTGGGGAGGGGGTGAGCTCGGGGAGGAGATGAGCTCGGGGAGGGGGGGGGGGAGCGGAGACGAGCTCGTCGGAGGAGTTCGTCGGAGCAGTTGATGGTGGAGGTAGGGTGTTAGGGTTTGGGGGTGTGTGTGTGTGTGTGTGTGTAGAGTAATTTGGGGGAAAATGGTAGTATATGATTTTTAAAAAATTGGAGGTGTGCAATGAGCAAATATAAAAAAAAATTCATATTGGGTGGTGTGTGAAAGTATTTGATGTGTGAAAAGGAATACTTGGTGTGTCAATAGCCCCACTCGATGAAGAGGGAGAGGTTGAAGAGTGGGAGAGGCCCTGAAAAATTGTCAGTACGAGGGTTAATTAAAGGGGGACTTAGTGTTAGGTCACTGACAAGAGACAAATTTAGTGAAAAGGACAGACAACAAGATGGATCAGGATCAACAGCCAACACTTTTGGTGCCAACATTGGTGCCAACACATCAATAGAGGATCACAGAGGTTTTGAAATTTGCTAAAATTTGGTGAGGATGATCACCTTCCAAAAGATAGCAAGTCCACAAAAAAATTAAAATATTCTAAAATTTCTTGGTGCGTCAAATGTGAAGAGCTTTATCCACCGTCCATGTTAACCGTTAATTTAAAGATGATCATTTGATGCACCTAAAAGTTTTAGAATGTTCTAATTTTTTGTGAGCATGCTTTCTATAGGAAGGTGATCATCCTTGCCAAATTTTAGTAAATTTCAAAACCTCTATGAACCTCTATGGATGTGTTGGTACCGATGTTGGCACCATATTAATTGGCTGGGGATCCCGACCCTAAAATGTTTTGAACCAGGCTCCTTCCCGAAAAAGATGCATTTAGAACAAATCTCTTAGTTGACTTTTCTCCTCTTCAAGTGACAAATGTTACTTTTCATTATAGTAAAGAGCAATAATCTACATTGTAGTAAATGCTTCTCTTTATTATCGAAATTTTACTCCTTACTACAAGAGATCATTGTATCTCAATGTAGCAATTTTTTATTTTTACGAGATCTTATTTAAAAAATTTCATATTTTTGTTACAGTGAAATCACTGTAGCAAATGTTAATCTTTATTACCGAAACATGACTTTTTGCAAAGAGTGAAATTTAGGTAATCAAGATTAGTATTTGCTATAGTGAAATCACTAGTATTTGGAGGTCTAAAGCCCTTCTATCATAAGCTGGTGCCAGAAGGTGGTCGATTTGCACCCTCGGGAGCGATCTGGAGGTCTAAAGCCCCATTGAAGGTTAAAATCTTTTCCCTCTTGGCCACTCGAAATAAAATTCAAACGAAGGCGAACCTAATTCGAAGGAGAAATCCCAACGTCACACTCTCAATGCACATTTTGCCACACCGCAGAAGAGAGCGCTTCTCACCTCTTGATCGGATGCCCTCTCGCGCGTAAGGTTTGCCCACCCGTAGAATCTGAAAGCACTATGTCCCTCATGGAGGAGGACGACGATAAGAAGAAAACTCAGAGGGCATTGGGACATTCTGGTAATGGGGATTCTTTGGGCTATTTGGCTGGAGAGTAATAATCTATCTTCAATGGCAAGGCTTCAGGAGATGAGGAACTGAGGAGATCGGTTATCTCCATCTTCAAATTGTGGATCATTCCATGGGTGGACTCCTTTAGTGAAAAGGCATGTAATCTCTGTAATCGTATTATATCTTGAGCATTTTAGATTAATATAACCGATTGGGGGAAGCCTAACCCTCCCTTCTTAAAAGAGGGTTCTCAAAAAAAAAAAAAAAAAATCACTAGTATTTTTGGGTTTTTTTTTGAAAAATCTTTTTTTTTTAAAAAAAATACTACAATAAAATAACTATCAAAACGTTATTCTTTATGTGATTTTCATGTATAACTTCATGTAGGGGTAAAATGGAAATTTTTCCAAATGGAAAGATCTACCGGAAAAGCATCTCTTTGCCGTACTAATCGCTGAAGACGATATGTTATAAGGACCTACCATTAATTTGCCCTTAATTGAAACCGATCGAGGACCCAGATTAGTTAGTTTTATCTCCAGGCCAGGCCGTGGATGACAATCAAATGTAGGGTTATTGAGAAACTGGTATTAGCTCAATCATGTTTTTGTTTGTTGAGGGACCTCTCGATAGGGCATTGAGTAGAGAGTAGAGAGTAGAGAGTAGAGCGTAGAGCAGAACATGGTTTGAATCATACCCCATCACATATGAGCACATATAAACCTGGGAAAAATGCGAGGGCTTGATAAGGCCGCCACAAAGACAAGCCCATGGGATTCAATTGCACAGCCTACCGGTTGGGAGCCAGATGCTTCGCCAAAGAGATGATCAAATGGTTAGCGACACAAAATAACTGGACTGCTGATAAGAGGCTGTTCGTGCAAATAACTGGTTGATTAAAGTTGTAAAATCCAAGCAAAAAAAAAAAAAAAATTACAACCCACAAACAGTAATAAGCATACACATACAGTTCTTGATGAGACGATAACAGTGAAAATATATGCCAGCCCCTACTCAACTTTCCTGCTTCCTACAAAAATCACCAGACAGTCTAGCACCATGATTCCTCACCCCCCTCCCTCCTCCCGGTAATCACCCTCCTTGGATCATTTCTCAAACCACCTGAGAAAGCTTTTTCCCATCTCACCACCCTCCCCCCTTCAGTCGATTTTCACGGACGAATATATCTTACGGACAAACCAGAAGCAGGCATAGAATCCGATCGTCCCCGTCAGCACAAAGAATGCATAGGAACCAATCAACATGTAGCCAAAGTAGAGCATCGCAGACACAGGCTTGGTTATGTCCAGCTTAGTGAAGAAGTAGAACGCCGCATAGAGGAAAAGATAGAGCGCAGACGAGCCTGCGGTCAAGTACGCCCTCCACCACCAATGGTAGTCCTCGCTGCACAGCTGGAAGTAGCAGAGCACGATCGTTATCTCAGCACAGGTGACGAGGAGGACGACGAAGACGATGAAGAGGAAACCGAAGATGTAGTAGAACTGGTTGAGCCATATGGAGGTGAGGATAAAGAAGAGCTCGATGAAGACAGCGCCGAACGGGAGAATGCCGCCGATGAGTATTGAGAAAGCCGGCTGCATGTACCAGGCCTGCTCGGGTATCTGCCTCGGGATCTTGTTCGTCTTCACCGGGTCCTCGATGGCTGGCTTCTTGAAGCCCAAGTAGCTACCGACGAAAACCAGTGGCACCGATATACCGAACCACAAGAACACCAGGGCGAACATGGTCCCAAAAGGAACAGCACCAGACGACTTCTCCCCCCATATCAAAGCATTCAGCACGAAGAAGATCGCAAAGACAATACCAGGGAACATGAACGCAGTCTTCAAGGTGTTCTTCTTCCAATCCGTTCCTTTGAACATCTTATAGAGGCGAGCAGATGCGTAGCCAGCGAATAGGCCCATGAAAACCCACAGGAGGACCATGGCAGTCATCAGGCCCCCACGGTTGGAGGGGGAGAGGAAGCCGAGTAATGCAAATATCATGGTAACCAAGGTCATCCCGAAGAACTGCACCCCCGTTCCCAAATAAACACAAAGCAGTCCGGAGTTGATCGGCGGCCTAAACACGTCACCATGGACTAGTTTCCATCCGGTTTCTTCCTGAGCTTCTTCCTGAGTCTCCAACTGATTGTAGTTGGTTATATCCCTATAAAGGGTTCTCATCATGATCATGGCCACCATGCCCGACAGGAAAAGGACGATCATCAAGGAGTTGATAATGGAAAACCAGTGGATCTGATCGTCGTTCATGAGGAGGTAAGTGTCCCAACGTGATGCCCATTTGATCTCACTCGGCTGCAAGAGGCAAAAAAACTAAGAATATAAGAATCGGAAATACAGAGAAAATAGTATGATGTAGAAAGAGTACGCACCTGAAAGGTAACATCGTACGTGAACACAATGTGATCAGCAACTACCTCCTGGGTAATATGGCTGCCTGGCGTGATTTTAGTGTTAGGGTTGCATGTTTCTAATCTAGGATTCTTATCATCCCACTCCTTGTACTCGTGCTTCACACTGCTTCCAACAGCAAACGAGATCACACAAGAAAATTGGAAAACAAAAGGGAGTTGGGATCAGGGTTTAATGAACTGACAAATTCTGCATAACATACAATGCCTGAGCATAAACTAAGATTGGATCAACAGAGATCAACAAATTCCAATACGTAATTCATCTAATATAAATGTGTGAAATAACAACAGTTTGAGGTACGAATAGCATGCAGGGGGCTCAACTAATTGTTTGAAATTCAAAAAAAGAAAGACGATTGCTTTCGAAGGATATCCCTCACTCCCTCCTCGCAATCAGAAACAATTACGGCCAAACCAGAAAGAGATGAGACGAGGGCAGGTAAAAACGGAGGAAATTAAATGTGAAACTTACCATCAATAAAGAAAGCTCTAAGAACAACGATAGAAAAAGTACACCGGGATAGAGAATTGACGGACAAAATATGTAACAGGTTTTCCTATTGAAGAGATAAGGGTTGATTGACAACTAGGTGCTGATTCGGAACACATGGTTTACTCTTGAAGAGATAAGACGGTTGATGACAACTATTACCAGCTAGGTTCTGGGAAATTTTAGGAGAGATTGGGCATAAAATGGTCACTCCTAACTATCTAAACATTTGGATATAATCACCCTCTGAATCGATTGCTTTATAAGTATAAATGGACGATCCAACTCCAAGTAACTGACTGACAGCTCCCAGCCAGCAAATTTTTGGCCTCTGGTTGAATGTTCTACTATCCCTTGGACAGATTAAAACACCCCTAGAGCATATCAAAGAATGCCCCAAAATAGGTATGCTATTTATCAACTAAAGAATTGAATTTATAGAAGGGAGATGAAAGAGATTGTAAACCAGATTGGAGTCTGCAGTCTGACGAATTCCAATGTTTGATGCATTAAAATGTCAGAATAAATCATGTAACCGCTTAAACACTAAAAGGTTTTAAGAGATCATAATACTGTAGGCCTTCTTAATTATTTATAACCTACTATCTCTCCATAAATCATACTCTGAACATTTGATCTACCCACTCTTGACATTAGATTTACCCAGTTCCCCAAAGATTCCAGATACCTAGTGGAGTCACTACTGAATTCACAGAATATATACAGTACTGAAAGAGACTTATCCAGATTTATCAAAGTTACTTGGGTTAAATCGCAGGGGATTTCCGTTCAAAAGATTAATCAATCTCATACTTGTTAAGAGTACATTATTTTAGTGCTTGAATCTATCCTATAATTCTTAAGCTTACAATATTGTAGCATATGAATCTCTCAGGGCCTGAATGGTGCATGTAAGCAGGCAAAACATACTCACATGCTGGAGAAGGAAAGGAGTGTCAGATACTGTCATTAACCTTCTCCTGGCCACTGGCTCATAATCCAGTATCGGTAGGCACGAATCATTGGTACTAGATTGATCGTTAGGTTGTGCCGAGTCAAATCTCCTCCACTAATTTTTCCCGTTGCAGAAAAGATAATCCTTAAAAGCTTCAAGAGGATGAACTTGCAAATAATAGTTATCTATAAGCCTGACAATAGTTACCGAAATAGAACATCAAATATAGGCCTACATTGTCCAATTAAGATGGACCGAGATGAATTGGCTGTTGGCTTGGATAACAAAGTATTTGTCACATTCATTGTTTAGATGCATGCACAATATGTTCTAATAATTCAACATACAACTTACACCTTTCTTTAAGAACTCAATTTGACAGCTTGTCTGCATTCATATAAGTGAGGCGAAGAACCTGTGACACACGGGGAAACATGGGCGAGGCTGCTAACACATATCTGTGACACACGGGGAAGCATGGGCGTGGCTGCTTACACATAGATACATCCTCAAGACTTCTATTATCTTTGAAGTCCAATAAAATGATCCTTTGCATATGAAAACCTATTTAACAAAATATACATCTTTTTGCAACTTGTAAGAGTTTATATTATGAATAAAATTCCCTTACGAGTGCTCCATGTATATTATTGTCCAAGCGCGTGCCCAGTATTTTGGAGACAAATAGTCAACCTCCTAGTAGTTAAAGCAACGTCTAGGCGCCTCCTTAGGAGGGTGCCTAAGCGTTGTGGAACCGTGGGCACCTAGGCGGGCGGTTGTCCCTAGGCGACCGCCTAGGACCGCCTGGTGCCTGAGAAGTGAAAAGTGGGCAGCTTTTCACTTGATCCAATTCGAGGTTTTTCCGAAATTGTGTTGAATTTTACCCACTACAAAAAATAAAAAGGGGGGGGGGGGGGGGGGTCAAAATTGAACTGCATTAACTCAAATTGAGTTGAATTAACTTAAAATTATGCTACATTAACTCAAATTCTTATGGTTGGTTCATAAGAATTTGGGGTTTTTCAAAATTGAGTTGAATTAACTCAAATTATTATGATGGGTTTATAAAATTGGCGGGTTTTCAAAATTGAGTCGAATTAACCCAAAATTGAATAAAATTAACCCAAATTCTTATGATCATATGATGGGTTCATAAAAATTTATGAATTTTTCAAAATTGAGTTAAATTAAGTCAAATTGAGTTTAATTAACTGAAAATTGAGTTGAATTAAATCTAAACTTAAACCCTAATTTTTTTTATTTTCTTTCACTTGATTTTAAAAAAAAATAAAAATTTATTCTCTCTCTCTCTCTCTTTATATATATATATATATATATATATATATATATATATATATATGAGGAATGGGATGCTGCCTATCAAAGCAGCATTTTTTGCTGTTTTGAGACATTGTTTGACCATCCTAGAAGTTTTGGAATTTGATGAAATTTGGTGAGGGTGTTGTCTTGGGTAAGATGATCATCCTCACAAATTTTCATCAAATTCCAAAACTTCTAGGGGGTTCAAATGGTCGAAGCAAAATCAGTCGTCTGCAGTCACCGTTAAAATCTGCAGCATTTTGCTTCGACCATTTGACCCTCTTAGAAGTTTTGGAATTTGATGAAAATTTGTGAGGATGATCATCTTACCCTAGACAACACCCTCACCAAATTTCATCAAATTCCAAAACTTCTAGGATGGTCAAACAATGTCTCAAAGCAGCAAAAACGCTGCTTTGATAGGCAGCATCCCATTCCTCTATATATATATATATATATATATATATATATATATATAGAGAGAGAGAGAGAGAGAGAGGGTTGTTATGGTGCGGGTGCAATGAAGCACCGTAGTCGTCCGATGCACCGTTGTGCGACGCATCGGACGGCTACGGTGTAACACCGCACACCGCATTTTATCATCTCTCTCTCTCTCAATATATATATATATATATATATATATATATATATATATATATATATATATATATATATATATATGAGGAATGGGATGCTGCCTATCAAAACAACGTTTTTTGCTGCTTTGATACATTGTTTGACCATCCTAGAAGTTTTGGAATTTGATGAAATTTGGTGAGGTTGTTGTCTAGGGTAAGATGATCATCCTCACAAATTTTCATCAAATTCCAAAACTTCTAAGAGGGTCAAATGGTCGAAGCAAAATCTGCAGTCACCGTTAAAATCTGCAGATTTTGCTTCGACCATTTGACCCTCTTAGAAGTTTTGGAATTTGATGAAAATTTGTGAGGATGATCATCTTACCCTAGACAACACCCTCACCAAATTTCATCAAATTCCAAAACTTCTAGGATGGTCAAACAATGTATCAAAGCAGCAAAAAACGCTGCTTTGATAGGCAGCATCCCATTCCTCTATATATATATATATATATATATATATATATATATATATATATATATATATATATATATATATATATATATGAGAAATAAGATGCTACCTTCGAAAGCATTCTTTGCTGCTTTGACAGATCGTCGGTGGCTATCAAAGCCATGAACGACGACAAAGGTCATTCGAACTCACAATCGAGAGGTGCTAGAAGTCACCGGAGGTGGTCGCCGGCTACGTATGTCGTCGGAGGTCGCCGGTTGAGGTAAGGTGGGATGATGAATGAACGGCTCATAATGGAAGTAGTCACCGGAGTCCTCTATCAGTGAACGTCGATAAGTGGTGTCAACGAAAATCACCTTTGGAGGTGATCGGAGGTTGTTGATGCTGATTCTGGCCGGAGATCACATGTGGCTCGACCGTGGTGAGTTGTCAAAGCAGCAAAAATACTGCT
>OX393558.1:0-185000 GCA_947650365.1 Chamaelirium japonicum | reverse complement strand
GTTCACAAACTGGGGAAACAACCAGATAACCATGTAGAGCAAACCTGTATGCTTAAAATGCTGAAACTTACATGTTCACTCGATATTCATCGTCAATCTTCTCCTTAAAATTCTTCACACCTTCCGAGCTAAGTTTTGTTCGACAAGCAACTTTGCAAGTCTCATCCCTTCTCATTTTCAACTGTATACCATAAATTTGAAGGAACAAAAATTAAGGTTGATTAGGTTAATAACCTACTCAAGCTTTACTTCAGTATATATAAACATAGTTCTTAATGTGGTCGCATTTGATTTTAATTTTCTAACCGTGAAATGTTAAGTAGGTTACTAGGTTTTACTTGTTTGTTAGACAGTAAAGGTAGTGAGGACTCACGGTATAGACAGAGTTCTCAATGCGGTCACCACGAAGGACCTCTCCTAAATTTTCAGCACTGTTCATGATTTGAGAGGGCTTACAATATTCCAAGAAATAGTAATCATAGGGAAGCTGTGTCCTCGTAGATGAAAGTTTGTTGACTTTGACCTGAAGTTCATCATCCTGAACAGGAAAAAGAAATCTCCATTGAGTTAAAATCAGAGATCAAATTAAACAGCCAACTATTCTTGATAATTAAAAACTCTACAAGCTCTATATACTGGAAAAATAAAATGTTTGATAAGTAGGGTAGGCAACAGAAAAGGGAATGAAAAAAAAAAAGAGCAGGACCCGTCAACTAGTTATGCATTAGAAATTGGCATCATAATTTCACCATTCAATACAAACAATAGTAACAATGGATAAAGTAGCAAACATTGTCTTCATAGACAACTCAAATATATTATTCATATCTCCACAAATATCAAACTGTGACCAATTGAAATTTGGCACTAATACTATCCCTCTCAATCCATCTTCTAAGTTCTCTCTAAATGTGACAGGCATCTTTAAGCTATGACCAAATTCAGTACTGTGAGAATAAATTTGGGTATTTCCTTTTTACCTTGTTTAAAGTATAAATTAGAATTGGATGGTAATGGCACAATGACACAAGGATTGGTTTCAGTATGAGAATCATGGATAACCTAGGATGCAATAATTAGATATCAAGTTGCAAAGAAATCGGAAATATATAAATGGTTGGACAAATATTCTACGCAGGTAATCAACTTCTTGATTATGTTAACCCTTATTAATTAGCCTTCTAGGCAGCACAATTTCAAGGTCACCTTTTTCTCTCTTGGTTCTAAATTTTACTCAATTTTCAAAGTTGAGTCCATGCATAACAAACCATTCAGAACAGAATTAAAAGACAATACGCTTTTGGACCAGGATACCAACGGCAGAGGCATAAATCAGTGTGTCAATTAGATGATGTATTAATCTAAAAATGTAAGAGGAAAGCTTCATCAGTGGTCGTAGTGTGCGAGAAATACTTAAAAGAAAAGAAATCATACAAAAAAAAAAATTCAAGGTAAAAGATATGAGTTGTGTTTAGACTTCATTATGAAATATGAACAACACTTGATAATTGAAAGTTAAATAAACCCAGAACCCAATTCGAATCCAGCTCTGGTCAAACCTATCGAATCATATCCAAAATAAGCTAAATTAAACCCAATTCGGTCGAATCAAGCTCGAATTAGGCCTAAATCAGACGAATCAAACGAATACCCATCCTAGCTCAATCAGACACGAAATTGTGATTTTTCTAATCTTAATATATATCGACGTGACCAAATTGATCGAACGGGAATCGCCTGACCCAACCAACACGGTTCATTTTTTCTAGAAAGACAAACCCGAGTCCGAAACTGCAGGTCAAGCATCTTCCTTTCCTCTTCCATTTTTTTAAGAAGCAACCATAAAGATGGCCAAACCCGCTAACACAAAAGAGACCCACATGATATCCTCCATATATTCCCTAAATTCTCCATCTTTCTGGATAAAACACAAGCTGAAGTATATTCCGAAACAAGACATTTGGTTGTCCCTTCAGTCATAGTTTTCTTTTTTATCTCCCCTTCTCTCCCTACTATTCCCTTCTTCGCATTTGTTAGCCTCCTAACAATGAAGATTGAAGCTGTTTAACTCCTTTCTCCTTCGATGAGCAAGCAGCATGGATGATGGACTGGACTCCCTCTTGACAAGGTGTTTCTTGATCCTTCTTACTTACCTTTCCTTCTTCATTTACTTTATTGTCATTTAATTCCTATTCTCACTATCAACTTGTTCATCCCCTCTCAGCCTCCCCTTCCCTTGACCTAAAATCTTGGTAGAAATTCCCACTATTTCATGACTATGCATTGTAACTTTATTAAAATCAAGTTGATTATGGTATATTTTCCCTAGTCAAGTACTCTTCTCTAATAAAAAAATATATGTCTCTTCTTTGTTGTGTTTAATCCTTTTCTATTGGTACTTATGTCTGAACTCTTAAACCAATAACGGCAATAAGTTCACCATGCGATTATACTCCAAGGTTCTATGATCAAATCATGTGCATCAAGGGTGAGGTGCTATCCTGGTAAACGATACGACATTAAAGAGAGATGGTAACGCTCTAATAGAATGAGAACTCTACAAGAGTATACTCGGAAGAACCACAATGGAGGAGCTGTCATGCTTATTATAGTTAATTAAAACAATGGCAATAATCACAGCTTCGAAAAGGACGCAAGAGTGAGACGCTAGGACCCTATTGGATAATGGGACAACAAATGATGTTACGAAAAACTTACAATGAATTGGATTAAATTTGTTGATGGCTTCGTGAAAACTTGAAGACACAGAGGATGCAAAATGATTGGCTGCGAAGTATTATTGTACCTACCTATCTAAGGATAAATTTATGTAGAGACTTGCTCAAATTATCATGGAATTTAGATTATGAGTTACCATGAAGTTGAGGGAGATAGTGAGGAACTTGAAAACCATATCTTATTGATCTTTCAATGACAAACTTCCGAGTTTCGGTTAACATTCATGAAAATGATATAGCGACAATTAAGTCAAGGGTAGAATTCAACGCTAAATTGGAATCCTAAAGGAAAACTTTGCAACATGGAGGCTTAAAATAAATAGAACTAATATATTGAATGTGATTTTAATGAAAATAATAATGATGAGCCCCTAATCAAAATCCATTATCAATATCATAATGTGATTGTTTCAGTGTAGTCAAGGCGTCAAGGCGATTTGGCCTGCCTAGGCGAGGCGAGGCGGTGCCTAGACGAGGCCTAGGCGAAAAAAATGTGGTTTTATGCATAATAAAATTTAATTTCTAGAGATAGATATGGTCGAAATAATAATATTTGATAATGGGTATGATCCAGAGCGTATGGTAAGCTACAAGACCATTATTATTGCAGTAAATAGGAATCACGTGTCAGCCTCAATGATTATACATTGCAAATATTAATCACATATCAGCAAGAGCAACATAGCCCTATTATAGCCATAAATTCAAGCAAATATCATAAGCATATATATAACCATATTAGGTAATCTATTATTTTTTTAAACATTTCACAACAATGTATCAAAAAAAAAAAATTAAAATTACTCATCTAAATCACTTAACTATCTACATCTTCGTCACTCTTATATGCATAATCCTTATATGCCTCTTTCGACTTTTTCCTCTTCAAACTCTGAGAACATGGACACAATAGTTTTTTTCCATTAATGATGGCATGGTGTTGGCCATCTATAAAGCAACATGGATCTACAAAACCAAACGGGATGCAAGAAAACTCAATTTGAACATGACTAATTTTTAAAAAATCAATTACAAAAGTAAGCGCCTATGCGACGCCTATAGCCAGGCGCCTAGGCGCACAGGCGATGGCCTAGGCGGCCGCCTAGACTCCACCACCTGCCTAGGCGGTCGACACCCCAAAACGCCTAGGCGACGCCTTGACTTCACTGGAACATTGTTTCTATATCTTGGATCTATTATTAGAAGAGTGGAGTAATCGAATAGGATGAATCAAAGAGAATTTGTGTTGGGTAAAGAGTGAAACTGGGCTTTTTGAATGCTATGACACATGGTCAAGACAAAGGGTAAATTTCATAAACCTGACAATGTTATATGGTTTAGAATACAGGGCCCTAAAGAGGGCCCAAGCATACGAGATCTTAGCGTGACAGAAATTATGGTATTGAGGTGGATGTGGCATGTGCATTAAAACTAGGTGTGCAACTCGGGTCGGGTTGGTTTGGGTTTGAGCCAACCCGGTACCAAACCGAATTTGTTTGGTTCTACCATATTGAAACCCGAACCAACCCAAATTGGGCATAGTTCGGGTTGAGTCAGGTCGATTCTTGGGTCGGTAGTCGAGCTAAAAAAACAATGGCTATCCACTATTTACTAGCAAGCTAGAGATCCACATTGGGCTTTAGGATTTAACCACACATTGAATTTTCATGGCAGATAATTCAACATTAGCAAACCCTAACGGGAACGGCCACAAATAGGCTTTATACACTCTTGGACGTCCCTAGTGGCTGGTTGCACATCCAAGGCAGCAAAAGGGTCGTGGCTAAGAGAAAGAAAGAGAAGGAAAAAAAGGAAGAAGAAAGGAACTCCCACAAACTTCCATCGTCAGACCTTGTGCGAAGGAATGAGAGTTGCATTCCCGCGGTCGCATCGCATCTTCTTTGGCGCATCTTCTACACAGGTGGCTTTGTAAATATTGTGAGGTATCATCTTCCATAATCCATAGGTGATGATGGTAAATTTTTGTTTCCTATAACTCTCATCTGTTGTTCTAATTGAAAACGTGCGTGAAAATTTTTATCTTCCGCTATGCCTGATAATCATCAGACCTTTCATAATTGATACTATCGATACAATTTGGTGCATACCACAAACCCTTTTCAACCATCTCTTTTTTTCTTCTGTATTAATTGCATTCCACCCGCTCCCCACGATCCTCACCTCATCATAAGCCACCAAAACTAGGTGTCAAATTACAAGTTATCAAGCCATCACAAAATCATAGCTTCGGCTATGATATCTTTTCCTACCAAGAGCAGGACCAATGCAGACTTATAAGTTTCCTTAAACCTGTTACGACAGCATGCCAAACTTTCAAGATTTGATCATTTGGAACTCCCAGTGATACTCCGGAGAGACCAACTAGAGGCAAAATAGTGATCTAGTCACAAAAAAGGAAAAAAAAAAGGGACAAACATCACATCATATGTCATACCATTAGATAGCATGCAAAGCATCAAAGATAAGAACCATTTGACCTAAAATAGTACTTTTAGCAACAAAGGAAATGCCAAACGAAAAACAGTGCTCCCAAAATTATTCTCAAGAGAAACTATGATGATCGATCTAACAAGATGATGTGAAGCGCTCCACGCATCGATTCTCGACCGTCTAAGCCTAGATCCAACAGGAAATGGGAAGGAAAACACAGAGCCGGAATAGATCTCCAATAGAAGACCGTGAAATCCGGGAACCCTAGCTGGATCTGCATCGATTTCGATCGGAGCCAAATTTTAGATTACCTTCTGAAAATCGCGAGGTGCGACGCCGGGGAGGTAGAAGGAGTGCGCCGGGCGGACGAGAAGAAGGCATGAGAGGAGGAGGGCGGCGGCGATCCCCCGGAGGATCCCCATTTCGAGCGCAGAGTCAAGAGAGAGAGAACCTGGAGAGCGAGACGGATATATAAGACCAAAGGAGAGACTGAGGAAATTATAAAATAGTATTTACTTGTTGGAGAAATTACACTTTGCCCCCCTGAAGTTTAGCTCAAAAACACTTAACCCCCCTATAGTTAGAAAACTACACTTTGCCCCGCTTCAATTCGGTTTTGATCATATAAAAATCACCAAACGAGGAAATTAAGTAGTTGACAAAAGGGGGTATCCTGCTAACATTTCAAACTTTAGGGTGCGGCTTGGAACAAAATAAACTAAGGGGAGTTAAATGTTTTTGAGCTAAACTTTAGGGGAGGTAAAGTGTAATTTATCCATTGTTTTAGGGGGTATCCTGCTAACATTTCAAACTTTAGGGTGCGACTTGGAACAAAATAAACTAAGGGGAGTTAAGTGTTTTTGAGCTAAACTTTAGGAGAGGTAAAGTGTAATTTATCCATTGTTTTGCCAGAGAGCAACGCAGCAGATCCAGGATGTGGGAAGTGGGAACCACCCCTAGGGATGGCAGCGGTGCGATTTAAAATCGAAAATCGAGGTAAATCGTATCGTATGGTGCGGTTTTGGTTTGGCAAAATTTAAAACCGTCGCGGTGCGGTTTCGGTTTTCGGTTTTCGGTTTCGGTGTAGCAGTGTGGTTTCGGTTTTGACCAAAACCATACCGTTTAGACCATTATAGTGAAAAACCGCGGTGCACTGCACCGCATGATGCGGTTTCGGTTTTACATAATGGTACACTGTCGCAGTGCAGTGTGGTTTCGGTTTTACCCGAAGTCGCACCGTTGCCATCCCTAACGACTGAGTAAAGAAACGTAGAAGCCCTATGGACTTGAGTCTTGGATACCCATTTTTCGTTGTGGTGCCTAGAATATCATCTGGAGTGCCCTTAGTCAGCTGAGTAGGTTGGTTTGGTCTGGGTCCGTGTTAAGACTCCGGTCTAGGACGACAAATGATCCCTTAAAAAAAAAAAACCTATAACTTGGTGTTGCTACGACATAGTTCCTCTTACTCTGTAGACTGTAGTGGAGGGCCTCCTTCTTGTCTTACCGTATGTTTGGATTTCTGCAGTTCGAAATATCATACATTGGATCATAATGCTTGTAGCTGGAACCATTGTATTGAAAACTAGACCGGACCGGGCGGTTCGACCGGTTTGGACTAGAATCAGAACATGTTTCAGTTCGATCTATGAATAAATCGATTTGTTTGTTAACCCAGGAATCAAACCTTGTCGTCGAAGAATTTAGTAAATATCTATTTTAAAAAACATATTTTCTTGCGGTTCAGTAAAAAACATATTTTCTTGCGGTTCAGACGGTTGAACCACCGATTTGAACCAAACCGGATGTCTTTTTGGTTCGCCTTCCGGTCCAGTTTTGAAAACACTGGTTGGAACATGCAATTTTTTACTGCATGTTCCAACTATAGGCTTTTTATTAAAAAAAAACGCCCGAGCGATGGTTCAAATTACATGTGTTGGACAGAGTTACACGAAACCAAACAGACCTCACCATGTAATGTTGATGTGCGCGTTCCAACTGCATGGAACCAAACATCCTTAGTAATCGAGGCATTTCTTTCGCTCTCGTGGCGAGTTTCGGTCATTGGTCTTTCTTTGGCTAGTGCACTCAATGGTTATATACTGACCACTTGCGCCCCCTCCCCCGAAAAAAAAAAAAATAATCATGTACAATAGAAGCAATGTGGGCAGAAAATTTCACTTGGAAAGCAAAATAGTAGTATCAAGACTTTGAGGAGAAACTCTACTAAAGAAAAATTGAATATCTTAAAACTTTCAAATTCACAATCTCTGAAAGGCGGCCTCTATATGCATCCACTGGTTTTAGTTCGGCACCCACATTTTTTTGGTACACGATCCTTTTTCTATATTGGCACTCTAATAATCTCAAGCTACCTTTGTCCCTTACCTCCAGTCTCTAAGCCCCCAACGCTGCACACACACCCCCCCCCAATTGTCATCCCCTACCCGCTGTCCCCAGCTCCTCGGTCTTTACTTCCTCCTTCATCTTCAACGTATCAAAGCCTTGTCGACATTGATACGATAATGTTGGTGTACCCACCAACACTGCCAGCGGATAGCCACTGACACTTTTTCCTGTGTTATGCTTAGGTTGGGGTTTCAGAGCATGGAAGATGGAGGAGAAAGCAGGAGGAAGGAGGAAGAAAGAGGAGAAGAAGGAAGAGGAAGGAGGGCGACGGAGGAGGCTGTGAGAGGCGGCGAAAAAGGGCGGCAAGGATGGGACGACGGCAGAGGCAGGGGGGATGGGGAGGGTGTCGAGATGAGATTGGTTGGAGCCTGAAGGTAAGGGGCAAATTTGTGTCACGATCATAGGCTTCCATTGCACACAGCCCTACCGATGAATGCAAAGGGACGTTGTGATTGGATGCCAAGTTTTTGTTTCAACAAACTGATGCTGTGATAGTATACCATGCTCAGAGGCCTCGGAGGAATAGTGATGCTCGATCGCACAAAAGACATCCCCAAGATAATATTTGCCACGAGTTTTTACTGTCATAATCACAGCCGTTCCTTGCACCCATCTCGAGCAGTATATCACAATCAGCCCCAACCGGAATGCAAAGGCTACAAGGGCTAGTGTGTTTTTTTCGGAAGGCGAGTATCTGGTCCCAGGAGAAGTGAACTTCTTGCTCGGATAGTGAAGTAGATCGCTCGCCCTTTCCTTCCTGCCTAATCAACTGATACTCTCAGCGGCTCGGCCTTCATGAAATGTAGGAAGACAACTGTAATTTGAACTACATGGACTTGTAATTCCAAGCAGTTACAATTCCAGCTACAAATGTATTTGAGACTCCAGCAACCAAACATATAGCCCATAACCCATCAGTTGGAGAAAGGATCAGAGTAATGGATGGAGTTTAATGAAGGAGAATCAGAATGGATGGTAAAAGATCCAAAATTTAGACACTCGGATTTATTTAACTGTAGTACATATTTAAATTACCGAAAACACCCTACGGGTGGAAAAAAAGAAAACAAAATAAAATTTTACAAATCCACACACAATTTCTTGACAGGTAGACTGCTTTTGCTGGCCACTGGATTTATCAACATACAGACCAGGTTAAGTTTTGAGCCGAAATAATTCAACATTTTATTACCCCTTTTCTGCTAGTGGCATTTACTCTAAAAAAAAAAAGGAGTCAAGCAGCAGCGACCTTTCTCCCATCTTCGATGAAGTAAATTGCAGTTTCAGGCACCTGGCAAAATAAAAGCAGCAAACTTAGCGTCCGTTTCCGTACAATTTTGATAAATAAAAGAATTGCAACAAAAAGACGATTCAGCACAATTCTAACAGTAAAAGAAACTAGTCATTGGATTGTGCAGACACACCCCAACAACTATTTTACCCACACACACACACACCCCGTTCTCTCAAACCTCTGAATTCCAAAGATCTTGGATGGCAGTAAGACATTAAGCTTTGATACCATGTTAGATACCCACACGCCCCAAAACCCGGGTTATAAGGGGAGGTCCACAGTGGGTATATTAAGCGGGGTGATGAGTGCCTCCCTCACTGATGTGGGACTATCCGTTAACACTCCCCTCACACGGAGCACGCGTGGTAAGGATCCTCCCACACGGAGCACGCGTGGCAAGGCAAGGCACGATCGGTGAGGAGCACCTGGAGCGGGAGCAGGAGCATGAGTGATGCAGGCGCCGATAAGGTGCACTACAATCTTAAACCCTTTAGGGTTTCCCTTTGGTCAATAACTAAGATTTAATTATCAATATAGCGTCGTACGACTCAAAAGGACAACAAACATAAACTATCTCACGCAGTACTAAGAGTCTATGCAGTCAACATAAAGCAGGTTTAATATTTAACAATAAAAGAATCAATATTATCACGAAAACTAATTTCAGCATATAAGAGGTCAAATCACAGCAATAGATATTGAAATTTAAAGATAGGTTTGCATCATATTTTCACTAAAAATAGGCTAAGCATGCTTGCTAGGGTTACCAACAGACTAAAGATAGCAAATATAATGATTAGGCATATGTTAGGGCTTCAACTAGCGATGAAACATGATGGTTACGGCTGCAATGCGGAGCGGAGGCAATGAAAACAAAGGAAAAACGATGCAGATGCGACGGAAAAATAAGGTAAAAGGATAGATAGTGCCTGGGGTTTTCCGCCGTGGGTTGATGCGAGGATGCGCCGATGATCCTGCACACGGAGCAAGGCCAGACGTCGGGAGAAGCCGGATCCTTCGGAAGAACAAGCCAAGGCTTTCGCGAGGCGAAGTCGCGGATGCGGCGAGGGTCGGGGACACGCGTCTCTCCCGGAAGCTCTCACGAAGAGGCACAAATTTCAGCAAACATCAAAATCTGAACTCTTCTTCTTTCTTCATCTTTTTGTAGGGCTAGGGTTTTCTTTTGGATGGCCAAGATCACAAGGAAATAGGGGGGAATGGTGGGGATTCAATGTGCCAAGAAAGGAAAGGAAAAGAGAGAAACAAGGGGAAGAAGAGAGAGAGAAGAGAGGGGACGGAAGCAAGGGCCGGGTGGCTTTTCCGCGCGGACAAGGGGAGGTCGGGCGGATGGTTCACGGGAAAAGGGAGAGAGAGGGGAGCGACACTCAATGGGAAGCCCTATTGGGCTTAAGATAAGCCCATTTAGCCCCTAATTGAAGCCCAATTGATGCCATGTCATCAAATTTAATATATTTTGCTATCTAACCGTCGGTTTCGAGACCTAATCTTGTCCGTCGGTACCCCGCAAACACACACACCCAGATTTTATTAAGATAATGCAGAAAACTCATCCGAGAAGACCCGGATTCAATCCGAAAAGCCCTCGGATGAGATCATGGACATCCCCCATGAATTGGGCAAGAACATAAATAGTACTAAGTGCAGAAATTAGGTCAAAAACATAGAAAATGGCCAAAAACTGAAATAAACGGCTAACAAGTTCCATATGGATAATGTCCTCCAAACATAAAATAAAAACGACTGGAAATAAAGGTCTCTGGCGATGAACTGAAGATGCGGCGATGATCTGATGATGCTGATCATGCTGCATCAATGAGGCAGTCTAGTTCTGATACCATGTTAGATATTCTCACACCCCAAAACCCGAGTCGTAAGGGGAGGTCCACAGGGGGTATATTAATCGGGTGATGGATGCCTCCCTCACCGATCTGAGACTATTCGTCAACACTAACAATAGTGATGTGTACAAATGTATCTTCTTCAGTGTACATATATAGTAATGATGTGTGCATATGTAACTTCTTGTTTGCACTATTTTACTTTATTTACTTTAGGGATAATTTGGATCTCTTTACCTTTTCAACTAATTTCTGATTTCTTCCCGACATTCTTTATATTGCAAATTACTTCTTCTCTTTCCCCTAACAAAAGTGAGACATTCTAGTTGAGAGAAAACATCCTCAGACATTCTAGTAATTGTTAATTCATTGATCTGTCATGGTATCATTTCTTTGGTATGTTTAATAATAATGTGTTCTAAGATCTTATGTTTCTTATACAGGAATGACATTGAAGGAAGGATATAATTAATAGTGGATGTTTTCTTGGTACACTTTGCTAGATTTGTTATTAAATTACACATGTCAGAGTCGGAGATTGAAATGATCAAGAAGAAGACATTTGGATATCTGCTTCAAATGTCCATATATTCGAAGAAGACGAAATTATAGTGGGTTGTAAATGACTTGTAATAAATGTTCTGGGATGTTGCTCTATAACTGGGCCAAAAATAGGCGGAAAACTAGTGAACTTGCCTCAAAATGACGTGAAAGTTAACCTACACATAAAGCAGGTTAATGGGCAATCGGTAATGAGCATAGTTGTCAAGGCGACGCTAGGCACCCGGAGGGAGCCTAGGAACCTAGACGTGGCCTTATGTTCATAGGCGTGATCTTATGTGCATAGGCATCCTCCAGGCACGGGTATATATGTATAGTCTATACTTGCAGGTATATATGTAATAGGCAGCAATATAACGCCTTACTAACATGAAATTGAGCATATATTAATCAAATGCATGCAACACAATGACACATACATAGTATAAACAAGTAAACAACAAAAGGAACAAATAGAATACAAACACTTGCTAACATAAAATTGAGCATATTCTAATCAAATGCATGCAACACAATGAACACATAGTATAAACAAGTATACAACAACAAAACGAACAAATAAGATGGGGGCGGGTTGAGTTTTACTTTAAAAAAAAAACAAAAATCAATACCTAAAACTAGCCGTGCGCCTAGGCCGTCGCTTAGTGCTATTCGCCTAGGCGCACTGGGGCCTAGCTGTCTCCGTGCGCGTAGCGCGCCTTGACAACAATGGTAATGAGGAAGACTATAGAAGATAAAATGAAATTGATGGTCACGTAGAGGACAAAGGAGTCAATAAAGGTCACAGAATATTTTTACGTGTTTGTGCATTCTGTACTTTATTGGTTGTGGAAAAGAATTAATTTAAAGTACTATGAAGACTTAGATCTTTTGGGAAACAATGACTGAGCAAGGGATGTGCACATTTTTCTAATTAGAGAATTAGAATTTTTTTGTAATAGCTTTCTTCGGGATATTTTTTAACAAGTTCATTTTGGAATTCGGTTTTGGGATTTTATCCTATAAACAACATATGGGAATATTATTTCGTTTCAGCTCTTTAACCTATAATTTACGCCACATATATTAATGATATTCCCTATATCAGATGTTGCCTTATACATCTTGATCAAGACTCTTTCATAGTCTACACGAACCCTGGAGGGTTGCTTTCCTGGTTGAATAAGCTTAAACAATGTAATCAACACGGCAAATTTCCCTACCACCAACTGACCTTTTAGACTTCTTGGTATCCCTTCTATTGAAAAAATTGCTTCGGTTCTAATCATGGCACCAATCTAAAAGGGTGGATGTCAGGTTGACAATCAGCCGGAAATTCTTGTGAACCTTCCCTTTAGTCGACCCTATCTTGACAGGATAAGATTTGGATAATAATGATGATGATCCTATAAACGGTTCAACTGTATTTTTAAACAGCTTCGACATCTGATAAAATAATTATCAACGATTTGAGGAAATTTCTTTGTGGATGAGATTTATGGTAGGATTTTGACACGCATCCGAGCTGTCGTATCCCGCTGTATCCATATCATATCTTTGTTGTACTTGTATCCCATCTATCCGAGTATATATTTTCTTTTTAATTAAGATACTTGTAAAACGTATCGGATACATACCCCAAGTATTGACGAGTATGATACATGATATGCAGGGAGTCTGGAAGTATTCGTTCTTCATAGTCGACAACCTTTAAGGCTTGGGAACCAGATCCTTTTTTTCCATTTTTTCAAGCTAGGTCCCACCTCCCCTTAACATGTCTAGCACAAACAACATGAGCGCACTTGACAACATTGGGGATAATATTTAACGAATATTGAGCTGAAAGTGACATTTTGGAATCAGTTAAAGGTTTTTGATTGCGATCAAAATAGTGGCATGACGTACATCGATGGTTGAAACACAGAATTAGCTTTTGATTGCTTCCTTGTCCTCTTTGTAATTTACATTCCTATCTTTCATTTATAGCTTTGACATATGTAGATTTAAGCAGATATACAAACGAAAAGCAAAATTAGAACATTGTGAACAGAGTTAAAAAATCCTATAGAAAATAAGAAATGAATTAAATACAGAGCACAAGGTGTATGCCTTGTAAAAAAACATTACAAACTTCAGCAGGCATATTCCAATACACCATGTGATAATATGTTTGTGAATATTTGTGTTCGTAAATATTAAGACAGAAAGAAACCGGTATTTTGATGACTTTCTTTAAGACGTTGATAATCAAGTATTTGAAAATTCCATATGTGCATCGGACTAACAATGTCTAGTCGATGATATTCACCATCAATGACTTAACAAAGTAAATAAATAGACAAAAATGTCAAACATCACGATCCACACAGAAGAAAAGATGAATATATGGGCGCCTTACATCTGGCCATGTATCTGTAATGAACTCCACTATATCATATGAAATGTCCCCTTGGACATCAATTTGTTCCTTCTCAGTTGGACCCTGAAACAATTGATCAATTTGTGTTGTTGACAAAAAAAAGGGGCATTTAGGCAAAAGCATTAGGTAGTCTCATGATAAATGCTGAACCTTAACAACAGATGCTCCAGTAGCAAACTTTTTCCCAAGCTTCTTTGAAGCATCACTTAATTTGACACCTAAGACATTAACCAAGTAAGTAGTTAGAAAATAACATTGTAACCTTTTAGCTAATTGCAGTTAGAAAATAAACAAAGAATCACTCCAAACCTAACTCACCAAATAGGTCAAGGCCTCTCACAACAGTGACACATTTCCGCTTATTGCGAACAATCTTTTCAATCACAACTTCTTGCTTCTCCTACAAAAGGCATTTAACTGCAATTGGCTTACTGCTGATAGGGTTATGAAACATCAGATAAATGTAGTATGGATGACTCTCTGTTATTATAACTACATCAAATGAATATATGAAATCGAGAAAATGGATCGCTTTATATTTAAGATAAGAATAGAAGCCTCCTTATTTTAGATCTTTAAGTTTATTTATTTATATTTGGGAAGCAGCAGAAAACTCATAAACAACTTTAGATACTACAGGAAATAAACAAGCCTTGCTTAATTTTGGGTTGATTTTAAATGTCTTACATAAGGATTGGCTCTAATCGAAGGACCAAGTCATCTGAGATTCACCTACCCAACCCTGCCTGTATCTTCTTCGACCAGGAGGATTCATTGTGAGTTACAACCAAGGACCAACTTTGCCTTAATAGCATGTCAGATTGGGGTCCTTTATGAGTTAGGAATGCTATAACGACTGGTTTCCAACCTTACTACTAGTCGATAACCATCTATAGCATGGTGCCAAATTCTTGATGAGTTCAGTTTGCAAGGCGGGGGATGTGAAAGTTCTAACTGGATTAAATCATGTATGTTGCCTCCTTGACCATCATATTCGATATTGCTTATTTAATGTTCTCATGAAAAATGATTCAAAAGCATTATGACATTTAATTTACAACCTTGGAAAATTAAGATCTGCCGACGAGAACAATGATGGAAGAATTATAATGTGCTTATTTATTTAAAATGTTTGCTACTTCTATGCCTGATCAGGTAATGGAATTCTTATCTTTTAGACCGGTGGAGGAGGAACCTCTCTTTTCTTTTATGTTAGAGTCCTGTTAAGAAATTACAATCTTTTTGTGGAAGATTTCAGCGATGGATTTGTAATTTCTGGTGGTGAAACAAGCAAACCAAGATAGGTCAAAGGATGGGGCCCACAGATTCGATTGCCCGTTTAAGACCTTTGGATCAATCAATTATCTCCACATTTGGACATAGCAATAAATAATAAATAGGATACACCTTGACCCACCATAAACATAGTCTCTCAATAAAAGTGGTACTGAAGAATAATACTATTGAAATGTATATGTTTTTCTTCTCTATGTCTTTTCCATTCATGTATTTTTATTTTCTTTTATAGTTGTGTGGTATTCTCATCCAAAGGTGACCACACCGAGTTGTAAGCTTTATATATGACGTAGGATCCCTAATACATTTCAGCTTGTCCTTTTAGCCTCCTCCCCCTACGGCTGCCCTTTACGGCTTCTCTCAAGGTTACATGGTATCAAAGTTAATGAAGCCATGGTGCTCTTCTGTCTCTTTCTCTCTCTTTTCCAGCTCCTTATCGGAGCTAGGGTTTTCAGCTCCCTCCACATCTGAGCTAGGGTCACGACTCCTTAATCCCTTGCAGCTAGGTTTAGTTCAATCATTCGTTGGCCATGACAGACTTCATACCTATCTTCCAAGCGTCGACACGGGCAGCTCAGTTGTGTTGCCTACCATCTACTGCCTTCCCTCTAATCAGATTTCGTCGAGCATATCGCAAAGCTACATGAACCTGCCCAGGGACCTTACCAAATTTCCAGTGTATACTTACTGCTCTTGAAGATGAAGCAGATCTAGAGCTTTCAGATCCAGCAGCTTGGAGTTCCATCAAGAGCAGGGAGCTTCTTCTCAACCAAGTGCATTTGTCAACTTTAGTTTCCTTTGACGGTGTTCGAACCTTGAAGCTCACTAATGCAAGGTTTGAGAACTCGGGTTCGGGTTGTGTTCGGACTGGGAACAAACGAACATGTTTGGGTTCAGATTTGGGTCCGGGTTCAGCCAGTTTGGCTTTTTCAGTAAAAAGTTTTTTAAAAAATAGAAAATGAATACAAAAATTAAGGTCAGATTATCCCCGACTCGAGCCCAAATCGGTGCTTTAGATCCAAGTCTTATTACATATGAATCACGGAACATCTACTAACTTTACATAAATCATCCAAACTAATAGAATGATGCTCTAAAGAAAATCTGAATTAAACCTAATTCGGGACCATAGGGTTAGAATTGGCCAAAATCTGAAAGACTGAAACCTATTCCGGCAAACTGGTTCAAGCTTGGACAAACCCTCAAACCATCATTCGTGACATTAGCATCGACAATATTGAAGCTCCATCCATCTACAGCAGCGACCTCATCCCCATCGGTAGTCACAGTATCAACTTGATCTGCCTTCCATGGTTGTCACTGACCACCTTTCTGGGTCGGACTTCATATCAAAGATCCACCCCAGCATCCTAGAGAGGCAACAACTTTGTGATAGAGGAAAGAAACCATTAAAAGGGAGCACAAATAAGTCGGGCATGAACGACCTCTATCAAAACCCCACGAGATCCGCCTCCTCTTCGATACCGGCTTTCTCGTGGAAATTGACCACCACGAGCAGAACACGGTGGCTTCCTCACCGGAAACGACTGGTGTGAGCAAAATAGGGCAATGATGAACAAAGAAGAGGAAGGAAGAACGATGCTTTGAACCACATCAAATCTCGTCTGATGTGAAGTGGGTTCTAGACCCTCTTATCTTATTGTTGTCGGAGTCAAATTTACTTAACATTTGAGTTAAGTGGATAACCCATAGTAGGCCAAGAGGGTCAAGTCGATAACATAGTAAAATATATGAATTACTTGGAGCCATTGGATCTGATGAATGGTTGAGATCAACCTCCTTATTCTTCTTCTCCCTGTTAAGGTGTCTCCTACTCGTGCGTTGGCCCCACCTTCTCCAGATTCCTCTCCACAACAATAACGAGGAGCATGGTGGTTGGTACTTTAGCTCTCTGAGCTGAGTCGACGACGACTTTCGTAGGAGGCCATCAGTTAGGAGAGTTGAACTCATCGCTACCCTCTTACTCCGTCGTTGACCTGCCCGGTCCTCGTTCTTTGCTCTTCAGAGATCTTTTTTGTTGCCTTGGTCGTGTTCTACGATCTTCTTCAGTGAGTAGTAGGTAATCTATAGCCAAATCAAAGGGTTTCTTCTACAACAACTCAGCGATCATGCGTGTTGCCAATACATAATCACTTTCCTCCTTGACCACTCATACTTGAATTAGCCGCAACACATTAGAACAACCTCCGTCCAGCGCCCACAGTTTCTAAATTGCAATTTCTCCAACTTTCAACACTCAAGTTTTCTCTACACCGCACACTAGGTGTTCCAAAACAATGTTTTTGTTGGTAGGCTCTACACTTTGATATGTTGGTCTGGCTTGCTTCTTACTTTAGTTGTCCTAGAGCTTTTGGTACCGCAATGGAAGAGTCGTGGTGGAAACCACCGGTGGACGAGGTTATTCAGCATTGGACCTCAGTCTCTTGCCCTTGCACCGGTCTAGCTTTGCTTCACGTCTCACACGTGCCTTCCACACTTGTGCCTTCACGCTTCTTCCTCCTTCCAGTCATGCACCGCTCTTTTCGCACGTCATGTGTTTCCCTCGAGTTTACACTTGCCTCTAGCCATGTGCTATTCTCAAGTGGTGCACTTGCGTTTTTTTGGAATCGTGCTTTGCTCTTGAGCCTTGCTTTGCTCTTCTTTTTTTGGATCACGCTTTGGTCTTCTTTCTTTGAGCCGCGCTTTACTCCTCCCCTACAATTATGCTTGTTCTTTCTCAAGAGTTGCTTGTCTCCATTTGTGCTTGTTTCCTGAAGATGTGTGCTTGCTCTGCCGCGTTGTCTCTTTTTGTTGATTTGCTCTTTGTTGCATGTTTTCTTCACCAGAGGGCCTCATTAGCATGCAGTTCTCCATTGCGGAGGCAATTGTTTGTGTCCTTAACCATCAGTACTGTCGATCAACATGTCTCCCACTGATTGGATCGTGATTGTGCGTCCTTTCAGCTTATTATGCGGACTGAGCACCGTCATCAACCCTCCCGCACACTCCTACCTGGGTTGGTATGCGACTCTCAACGTTCCTCCTTTCCTGTCGGCAAATCTATTGTTCCGTCTTTCTCCAAGTATGGGGTGTTCGAGATACCAGTATAGCAACTTGTTTTCAGGTCGGCTTTCTTGTAGGTCGGCATGTTCCTGTCGACCTGCTTATAGGTCGACCAATTCCCCAGATGGCCTACTTGCAGGTCGGCCTGACACTTTTAGTCCTTCCTCTGTAAACTCTATGCGGGTACCCACCTGGAGTTTGGTGGGTAGGGGGGGTTGAGATGTACATATTTACCATTTTATGTCATTTCTACTCATGTATTTTTTCTTTTATAGTTGTGTTGTATACTCACATGTATATTGTATGCCTTTATATTTGGCCTTCAAATCATAAGACATTTGAGTTTGGCCTTTTGCCCTTTTCCCCTTGTGGCTACCCTTTAGGGCTTCTCTCAAGGTTACAAATTTAACTCAGGTGCATGCAATTGCTCAACCACTGATCTTTCAGCTGTGGTAAAGGGCAGAGCTGATCTATTCTTTTAGAAAGATGGATTACATTTGTATTGGTCCATGAAGGCATACTGCTAAATTCTTCGTTGACACTAGGAAATCACAACCACTAATCTGAAATAAAGAGCAATGATAGCCCGTACACTATAGAATCAAGCATAACTGAAACTGATATTCTTACCTTCTTCTTTATCTTACCGCCAGGAAGGCGTTTTACTTCTTCGGGCTTAGAAGCCGAAGTGGCCCCTGCAATGGACAAGGACACTTACGAGCATTAGCAAGCACCATTCAGTACAACCAAACCAAAATTCTTGAAGTAGTTATTTCAAGTTAACAAACAGAATAAAGATAATTTACAAATACATGGAGACTACAGTCAAAAGACCAGAGAACAAACTCTATTAATAGCCTACATCAACCATGACCAGAAATGACTATATCCTATCACAAGGCATTCTTATCTCATATTACAATAATCAGATAGGTGACATATGAATTATGCATAGCCCATGCTAAACAAACAGTTTCTGGTGTGTACTAGATACATAATACATCTCACCACACTTAGAAACACTAACAGTGTATGTGTGACATACAAGCGCCAAGCCATGTTATTGTAGAAAGAGTTTATATAAATTTCAAAAGTAGCAGCGTGTAATTGAGTATCTAGAGGCTCAACTACAAAGATGTATGAACAACCACTTTCGACTACTTGATATCACCACATGGAGATCTAGGCAATATGATATTATTAAACCCACACACAATCCACAATCCAGTAATGTAGCTGTGCCAGTCAAAAATCTACAGGATATGAGGCCAACTTATATTAATTGTGACTTCATCAAATTGGGCAGACAATCAGTCATGCTGGAAAAAGGTAAAATCTCTACAAGGCTTTATAATATGACTGTTGGATACAAGAGTGAAGCAAGAGAAAGTGTACAAACACTATACGTCAGTAGACACTTCAGGAACGTCTACAAGGGTTATCAGTGCTAGTAAAAACCTTAATGAGTCTGCTACAAATGCCTACAATTTAAGAAATTCAATAAAAGATTGTTGATGGAAATTTCTCTTGGCTGAAGAAAAGGGACCCTTGGCAGGGTAAGAACAATAACCATAAACTATGGCTAAAAACCATGTCTGGCAGACTACAGTATGTCATAAGAACTATAGCTGACTGGGCACGAGGTAAACAGAGAACGTAAGCCCAAGATCCAGAAGGAAGAAACTAATCAAACAGATTTACATCAATAGGATAGAAAACCAAAATTCAGCTTGATATAAAGATCCCATGTTTGGAGTCTACAGAACTTCAAGAGGGCTAGAAACAAAAGTCAAATTCAGTCAACCACAAGTAAGTTGCACTTAGCTAGGTGTACAAGAAGCATAAGGGAAAAAAGAGTGAAATCATGAAGATATACAGTCAGTATATAGAGGGAAAAGTTTCCCAGTGATTCAGCATATAGAAAGACTATTCAGACCATTTTTCCTTTTTATCCGTGTGTTGGAGAGAGAGCGAGAGGAGGGGGGGTGACAGTTGGATGACCTAAAAACATTGAATTAATCAAGCAAAGTAATTTTATGTACATAATTATGTGCATGCTTTATTATTATCTTCAATGTCTATGACATCATCGAAAAGTTCCTTTTTGGGTGTGACAAAGAAGCGATAAGGGTGTTTTATCACACACTAGAATAGTCATTTCCTACACTTGATTACTTGAAATGAGTTACAAGGGGAGGAATGGTTACCTATGTAATGGCCACCATGGGTCTTGCGTGCCCTAGTAAGGGAGTGTCTCTCTTAGTAATCTTTTGCTATGGGAGAACCTCGATAGTACATGGGTCAATATTCGAGTATGCTTCATAAATACATATTTAATCTATTAAAGTAAAATTCTAGTTGAATGCAGTTATAATTTACATATCTAAGAATATTATTGTAACGCCACAGGTCGTATCCAGCATTCTAAAAACTTAGTCAAATGGTGAGACACCCTATGGGTCATATACGCCCAGGGCCAGAAGGGTGCTTATCCGATGTGGGATTAATCATACCCACATACCACCTCTCAAGTGACACCATCCCTCATGGGTCTTGCATCCTCAAGGGTTTTATCAGCTGAGTACTCCTGACCCACTGCTCACTGGTCTTGGCATGATCATTGCTCTTGGGTATGCATGCCCGATTTGGATCCACACAGGTCATGACAATCCCCCACCTTATAACACGAGCCTTCCTCGACTTTGATACCACTTGGAACGCATAGGTCGTATCCAACACCCCAAAACTCGGGTCAAAGGGTGAGGCGATGTATGGGTAATATAAGCCCAGACCTAGGGTTAGGATGTTCGTTATCTGATAAGAAATTAAACATACCAGTAGACCAACTCTCATACGACATCATCCCTAAAGGGTTGTGCACACTCACATATCTTGCATCCTCATTGGTCTTGCTAGCTAGCTACTCCCGACCCACTACTCACCGCTCTTGGCATGCTTAGTGGCTTTGTCATGCTCACCGCTTTTGGATATATATATATGCCTGATGATGGAATCCACGCAGATCATGGCAACTATCGCATGTTAACTATATTATTTTGGTAGCTTTGGACTCAACCACCATGGCCGTTACTTAGTGCCAACATGTTCAAACCAATAACACGATCTAGAGCTTTTGGATTTGCTAAAATCCAAGAGAAAAAGATGACTAACAAGGAAAAACAAGTCTGAGTGGAAGAGAATCCTAGTTCCATCACGTGCTCATAAAGGAAAACACCAAAAACGCTTAGTCCCTTATGGGCCTTATCACATATTCACAACCATAATGGGTTTTCTTTTTTCTTTTGGTAACTGATTAACATCTATAATGTAGGGTTATGTGATTACCTAAAACAAAAAAAACTTGATGACCTCGATCCTCCAAATGTGATTTTGTTCACCTCCCATAAAGGAGGGTAAACATTACCCTTGTTATTGGTCCAATCTAACCATGCTTGTACCCCGATTAAGAGTAAAGTTGACTCATTTTTTATGCGTTTTTATTCATCTTTCCAATGCTCCTCCATCCCAAACCTTGAAGCCTCCTCTGCTCGACCCCCGAAGTCATCGTCGCAGCCATCCGATCCCGATACCATCGTTGCAACCATCCCGACTCCCAACACACCTCCAACCCAACCCCGATGACGCATCCATCCCAACTCCTGGTGATGCGTCGATGCCTCCATCCCGACCCCGATGATGCCGTCACAAGATGTCAAATTCATCTCGGGCGTCTACTCTGGCTCCAAATAGCGGCGACAACGGCTGAGGAGAACACACAGACCAAATTCCTCTTACTCCTAAAAGCGACAACAACGAGGTCTTCTTCGAAGAGAGACTCGATGGAGTGTCCTTGTCACCTGAGCTCTCTGATCTTTTATCCTCCCATCTCTTGATTCTCCTTCCGTTATTTAATCGCATTTCAATCGATTCTATGGTTTCAATACTCTTGAATGAATGATTGCCCACTTCTGAATACGCCAAGTCTATTAAATTGCTAGATTTAATAAGGTACTTTCTTTACATATTGTACAATGCATTTCCTAGTTCAAAACCGGTTTGCTTTTTGTTAATAATATAAGGGCTTGGGGGGTGTTATAAGGGTTTAGGGTTTAACCGTGCAATGCAATTCTAAGTAACGAGGCTTGTTTGGTTTGGTGTTTTTTTTAACGGAACCATCCATAAGAGTAAAGTTGACCCATTTAAAGTTTTTGCCTTAGGCCTGGACTTGTATCGAGACAGCCCTGTTAAGTTCCTTAAGGAATCTATATGGGAACGAATATCATCAATAATAAGAAATTAATAACTGTTATTAGTTAAATTATTGGAGGATTGGCTCCCTCGAAGGAGCCTATTATGTTTCTCCCTCTCCACTCACCCACTCTCTTTCTCCCTCCCCATAACTGACATGTTACATTTAAACGGAAAAAAAAAAAATTTAGGGTAAATTACACCTTGCCCCCTTGAAATTTAGCTCAAAAACACTTAACCCCCCTTAGTTTATTTTGTTCCAAATCGCTCCCTAAAGTTTGAAATGTTAGCACAATAACCCCTTTTGTCATCCACTTAATTTCCTCATTTGGTAATTTTCATCTGATCAAAACAGAATTAAAGGGGGCAAAATGTAGTTTTTAAAGTTTAAGTGCTTTTGAGCTAAACCGGGGGGGGGGGGGGGGGGCAAAGTGTAATATACCCAAATATTTAAACAAAATAAAAACAAACAAAGAAAGAATTGGGCCTCACAAATCACCGAAAGAAGTACCTGCTTGATCAGCAGATGTCCCGCCTACCCCACCACCGTCGCCGGAGCTGGAGATCCCAACCGATTGCAGCTGCCCGGCGGCCTTCTCCGCGTCCCTCTCATTCGCCTCTGGACCCAGAATAAGGAATTTAAGAGACATATTAGGTTAGAGGATAAGGGATCAAGGGGGGGGGGGGTTTACCTTCGAGGAGATCAGGATAGAGGTGAGGAGCGCTTTGGAGGAGCCAGGGCTTGCATTTCTCGAAATCGGGCCCGAACTCACAGTACTCCGCCGGGAGGCCGCACACTCCGCAGTAGAGAACGCCAACTGGCTGTGGTTTCTCCGCCATCGAGTCTCTCCCTCTCCCTCTCCCTCTCGAATGAATTGCGTTACTACTACAGTAGCAAAAGTCCGTCTATGGAGTGGAGAACCATAGAGGAGAAATTCTATTGAACCCACCAACCTTGGCTTGGCACCCCATTATTACTGCCATACCCTTGGGGATGAAAACTTTTGTTGGTCCGTCTATTCGCACCCAAGAAATTAGTGATGGCAACCGAATCTGTCTTGGCCCTCAATCCATTTTGATCGTTTATTCTTGGCACCTATAATAACCCCAAAATACCTCTCCTTTGCTTCCAGCCCATCGTCGTCGTCGTCTATGTCTGACCGGCTAGCCCATCGCGGTCGTCCCCGTCGTGCCCCGCCTGGCCACCCTTTTCCTTTATTCCTTCTCCTCCTCCATCTTTCCCAAGTCGAAACCCTAATACGTCGGCCTCCTCCCTCCTCCCCCTTCCTCTTCATTCGCCTCCTCCCTCCTCCTCCTCCTCCTTCTTCCTTTGTCTTCATTCTCCTCCTCCCACCTTCTCCTTCTTCCTTCATAGGCACTAGACTAGGGTTCAGGTGCAGGAAGACGGAGGAAGAAGAAGGGAGGAGGATGAAGAAGGAAGGGGGGGAGGGAGCAAGAAGATGAGGGTGGCAAGGTATGTCATCAGTAAAGGAGGCGGCGGAGGAGGCTGGGGCGATGACGATGGCAGAGGGTGATAAGGCGAATAGACGACCCCACTTTTGTCCCACCCATCCAACTGAACCGGTCCTATCCAGAAAAACCGAGTTTGAACAATAATTTCTTGTCCGAAATCCGGATTCACATTCTGGATTGTCCGATTAAAAGTTCAGATCCTGGTTGACCAATTCAAACAAGTGGACCCTAGTTGTCTGAATATATATAACATAATATATATTAAAATATATATAATTAAAGAATTAATAATTTTTAGTAAAAACCATTGTTTTATTATTCATTGAACCCCTTTATATAGGCAAAGTTGTTATCGGGATAGAGACGGGGTAAATCTCCTATCCCATGAATCTAGGTGTCTCTATCCGGTGGGCATCCATATCCGATGCAACCACCGTTTCATAACACTTCCCTTTGGATGACCACCATTCATCAATGATGGGCTCATTAAAACCTTTTGATGGAAAAACCCAGTGGGAAAAATCCTATCAAAGGAAAAAGAGTACAACCTTAGTTCTTCAGGAACAAGTTCTTCAGAAACTATGGTGGGTGTGCATAATGCTGCCTCATTAAAACCTTTGATGGGAAAACCCTGTGAAAAAAACCCTACCAAAGAAAAAAAGAGTACAACACGCATAAATTTGCATCTTCAGGATGCCCTCCCTCTGATAATTACATTACAATTATTACATCTCTCTCCCTGATTATATCTCCTAATGATTGTATCAATTTGTTTGGTGATTGAGTCATCGCAGTCCGATGCCGTACACCATCTTCTGGAAAGTAGACTTGGGCAAAGCTTTGGTGAAGAGATCCGCAAAATTGTCATTTGACCGGACTTGCTTGACTTCAATCTTCCTTTTCTTTTGAAGCTCATGGGTGTAGAAAAACTTTGGTAAGATGTGCTTTGTCTGATCTCCCTTGATGAAGCCAACTTTAATTTGAGCAATACATGCGGCATTATCTTTGTGGATAACTGTCGGCTCTTTGGTAACTGATGCTAACTAGCAACTGCTTCTGATATGTTGCACAAGCGACCTCAACCATACGCATTCTCTACTTGCTTCATGCAGGGCTAAGATTTCAGCATGGTTCGATGATGTGGCCACAAGTGTTTGTTTGGTCGATCTTCAAGAAATAGCTGCATTGTTATTCAAAAATACATACCATGTTTGGGATCAACCCTTATGGGAATTAGAGAGAAAACCTGAATCTGCATAACCAATCAAGTGAAGAGTACCACAAGAATAAAACAATCACATATTAGTGGTTCCTCGCAAATATCTAAATATTTATTTTATTCCATTCCAACACCTAAGAGTTGGTTCTGAACTGTATCTAGCCAATAGATTAACAGAAAAACATATATCTGGTCTAGTACATTGAGCTAAATACAATAAAGCACCAATAACACTTAAATATGATTTTTCAGAACCAAGAATAGTTTCATGTTCCTCTTTAGGTTTATATGGATCTTTATGAACATCAAGAGGTCTAACTATCATGGAAGTGCTTAATGGATGACATTTATCCATATTAAATTTATTAACATATTTTCAGTATATAAAGATTGATGTACTAAAATCCCACTAGAGCTACGCTCGATCTGCAGGCCGAGACAAAACTTAGTATCACCAAGTTCTTTAATTTCAAACTCCCTTTTTAGATAATCAGAAGTTTTCTTGAGCTCTTCAGGATTCCCAATCAAGTTTATGTCATCCATATAAATTACAATTATTGTAAATCTATTCTGATTTCTTTATGAAAATGCATGGTCATATGTGATCATTCTTATAACCTTCCCTAGACAAGTATTCATTAAGGCGATTATACCATATTCTTCCGGATTGCTTTAGGCCATACAATGCTCGTCTTAGTTTTATCGAGTGCGCATTCTTTGATGTTGCTTTAGGCAACTTGAATCCTTCTAGGACCTTCATATAAATATTTGTGGCTAGGTTCCTGTATAGGTATGTCATTATGACATCCATTAACCTCATCTTTAGTTTTTCAGAAATTATGAGACTAATGAGATATCTAAATGTAACTATATCCATAACATGGGAATAGGTCTCTTCATAATCTATCCCGGATTTCTATAAGAATCCCTGGGCTATAAGCCTTGCCTTATATCTAGCAATTTTATTATTTTTATTTCTTTTTCTTACAAACACCCATTTGAAACCTACAGGGTTTACGTTATTTGGTGTTTGTACTATAGGTCCAAATACTCTATGTTTCTTGAGAGATTTAAGTTCAGCTTGAATAACATCTATCCATTTTATTTAATCAGTTCTATATCAACATTCATATATATTACGTAGTTCATTATCTTTATTATTGCCCTTTGTTATTTCAATAACTACTTTGTATGCAAATATGTCATCAATGACTATTTTCTTTCGGTCCCAAATTTTACCCCTCATATGGAATATTGAGCTCTCATTATTTGGTACCGGTACCATATCTATAATCTCTGCAGGAACCTCTTCAGGAGTTTGAGGGAAATTTGACCGTTGAAAAATATTTTCTTCTGGAAAAATATGGTTCATAATCTCTTATGGAGCATTATGACCAGGCCTTTCTGGAATCTCAATTTCTTCTTGAGTTTTAGGGCATGATTTCTTATTCAACTTCCTCTTCCGGGGAACTAAATCTTTGGAACCTATAGGTCTGCCACGTTTTTGACGTGCAATAGTTTCATTAGTAGGAGTTGGAATATTAATTCTTGCAAGTACATTCTTGACTGGAACAAACGACTTAGTTACATTAGTTGCATTATTAAAGGCATCAGGTAATTGGTTTGCAATATCTTGCAAATGCAAGATCCTTTTTACTTCTACCTCACATTAGGGAGATCTGGGATCTAGATGAGACACAGTAGAAGTATTCCACAATAATTCACGTCATTTTTTGAAAATAGGTCATTACCTAGAAACTTCTTTATCTCCCCCTAACGGTGGAAAGACTGTCTCATCGAAGTGACAATCTACAAATCTAGCAGTAAATAGATCACCAGTTAAGGGTTCTAAGAATCTTATGATTGAAGGTGAGTCAAAACCGATATAAATCCCCAATCTAAATTGGAAACCCATCTTAGTTCTATTTGGAGGGGGAATAGGGACCTACACAACACATCCAAACTTTCTAAGATGAGATATATTGGGCTGGATACCTGATATAAGTTGTGCAGGAGAAAATTTATGGTATAAAGTAGGTCTGAGTCCAATAAGACTAGCTGCATGTAGGATAGCATGCCCCCATGCAGAAATTAAAAGTCTAGATTGTAAGAGTAATGGTCTAGCTATTAACTGTAAACGCTTAATAAAAGCTTCAGCAAAACCATTATGGGTATGAACATAGGGGATAGAATGTTCAACTTCTATTCCGATGGATGTACAGAAGTCATTAAAGATTTTAGAAGAGAATTCAGCTGCATTATCGAATCGAATAGATTTGATTGGGTTATCAGAAAAATTAGCTCTAAGTTTGATTATTTAGGATAATAATCTAGCAAATACTAAATTTCTAGTGGAGATGAGACTCATATATGACCATCTAGTAGATGCATCTATTAAGATCATAAAATATCTAAATCGACCACTAGGAGGGTGTATAGGACCACAGATATTACCTTGAACCCTCTGTAGGAAGGTAGGTGATTCTGTCTCTATTTTCTGGAAAGAAGGTCTAGTGATTAACTTCCCTTGGAAACAAGGGTCACAAAAATGGTCATTAGGAAGAGTTAGACTTCGATTGCTAATGGAATAACCATAAGAATTATAAATAATCTTTTTAAGTATACCTGACCCTGGGTGACCTAATCTATCATGCCAAATGACCAAATCTACAGGATTGATGGACTTCTGGTTCAAGTGGGTAGCATAAGATTCTATAACATCAATGTGGGTAAAATATAACCCTAAAGATAGGGTTGAAAATTTTTCTAGTATGAAAATTTGCTCTCCGTTCTTAGATGTCATGCAGAGATATTCTAGATTGCCTTCATTTGTAATCTTTAAATGATATCTATTTATTCGGATGTCTTTGAAACTCAGTAAATTTCTTCTGGAATTTTTTAAGTATAATGCATCCTTAATTAGCAAATAAGTACCATTAGGTAAAAGAATATTGGCTCTTCCAGACCCTGTAACTATGTCAGTAGGGCCAGCCACTGTAGTAACCATACATGAGTTATATTCAAGATTTGTAAAGAATTTTCTGTGTTTCAGTATGGTATGTGTTGTTGCATTATCTATCAGGCAAATCTCTTTACAGTTGGTTATCGTTCCTAAACGATAAGTTATATGAATTAATAAATACCAAAAGAGAATTACCAAAGATAAAGCTTACTAACATAATTTCTAAGTAGACTAACTAGAACGATAATATAAATTGATAATATCCAACAAAATATAAAAGCTATTAAGCAATGTCTGACAGAATATAAAAAACTACTGAGCAATGTATGACATAATATAAAAACTAAAATCTTCAGAGATCCCAAGGTTTAGGGATCTAATGTGCCATCGTCTAACTCATCGAAGTAGTATGAACTTTCCAGGTATGATGTCTTCAGGGCATCAGGCTGTTTCTGGTAATCTTTAGGCCACTCATTATTTTCTTCATCACATGGGCATATAGAGACATATTATAGAAAATAATTGACATATTATGGACAAAGCCTATTAATACTGGGTATTAATAGGATCCTTTCAGAAACCACTTACCAAGGTAGAGCGGGTTCTATGGAACCGTCATGTGCCTTGCCAAGCTTTTCTAAAAGGTACTAATTACCTAAAGTACATCTAATGAAAAAATAACATATTATGCACATAAAATAGATAAGAAACACAAGATATATTGTATGCGCAGAAAAAGATCTGGGTCATCTTTATTGCAAACACACGAAGATTACAAGGGCCGAGACCCGGGGACTCGGGGGTGGTAAGCCGGGTGCAGCGAATATTGATCAGGAGATTGTGGGAGAGATCCTATGGAGGGTCCCTTTGATCCACGTCTCCACATGGTATTCGTGCGAGAGCTCTGAAGGGGTTGTCCAGGACAGAGGTCTTTACAGGGTGAGGGTTTTTGAGAGGCTAAGGAGTATCCACCGTTGCTTTTGTCCCTTCCGTGCTTCGCGCTTTCTCGGCTAGGGGGTTTTTTGGCTTCGTTTCTCGGTCTTCGTGTCTTCCTCGATCCTTGCTTGACCTCGGCGTCCTTGATCGTCGGTCACGGCGTCGATCGTGCTTTTGGCGTCAGCTTTGGCTTTGGCTTTCGGCTTTGGCTTGGCTTTGGCGTGGCTCTGGCTTTTGCTTTGCTTTGGCGCTTGTGCTTGGACCTATACGGGGGGAGACTTGCGATGATTTCGTTCTTCCAGACATCGCGTCGTATCGGCTAGAACGTGCAGTGCTTTTGCTCGTGACCGGCATAGTCGCTTGGCTTTGACACTTGCGTTGCTTTGGCGTGGGCTTTACCGGGGCTTTTGCTTTGGCTTCTTGCGTGGGCTTTTGCTTCGGTATCGACTCGATCTTCTTCTCGAACGGTGGTGGCTACTTCTTCAAGGCCTCTGGCTTTCTCGACGGTTTAGGTGTCGGCTCGATTTTTCTTCTTCTCCGGGCTTCTTTGGTGTGATCGGAGTCGAAGGGTACCTTTGAAGACGGTGAGGGTGGCACCGATCTCCGTGCAACGGTTGTAGCATCGGCTTTGCTTTGAAGACGACGGGTGTAGCGACGACTTTGCTTCTTTTCTTCTCCGGGCTTCTTTGGCGTGATCGGATTCGAAGGGTTCCTTTGAAGACGGCGGGGGTAGCACCGATCTCCGTGCGACGGTTATAGCGTTGGCTTTGCTTTGAAGACGACGGGTGTAGCGACGCTTCGGGTGTTCCTCTCCAAGCTTTCTTCTTCGTGGATGGAGTGGACGTTTGTCGAAGGCGATGGGTGATGACGTTTCGGTCTTCTTCTCCGGGCTTTTGGGCTTGATCGGAGTCGAAGGCTTGTTGGAGACGACAGGGTGGTGCTGCTTCGATCTTCTTCTCCGGCCTTTGTTTCTGGCGTCTTCGGAGTCGAAGGGTTCTTCTTCTCCGAGCTTTCTTCTTCGTGCACGGATTCGAAGGCTTGATCTTCTTGTGCAAGGGTCTTCACGTTGATGAGTGCTTTCAATGGACTAAGCCAGTCCTGAAGGGATAAGCTTGCCCGTGCCTCGTGAAGCCTTGGGTCGATGAAGAGCGTGTCTCCTCTTCTGCAGAGCTTCCTCGCTTCGTCTTCAGCTTCGACCTCTTGAGCCTTCCCCCTCCCCCTCTATTAATAGGTGAAGGGGGGAGGGGATAGATATGGGAAGTTTATTTGAATCCCTTTAAAATCTCTCCCATAATTACCCCAAGATTTATTCTTCCATTGAAGAGAGGAATAAACCTTTATTTGCCTTCCTTTTCTGGCAAAGTAGTTATGGTTCAATCTTCTTTGAATTTATTTTGAATCGTGCACATAAAGTTGATGGCGACCCGGCTCGTTTCTTGTCCGTTGGATCGAGGGATCGACACAGATCCACACTTATGTAGACGTCATACGCAACCTCCCCCCGCGCATGGCGGTATTTATTTCCTTTTTTTCTTCTTTTCTTTCCTTTCTTTTCTTTATTTCTTCCTTTTCCTTCTTTTCTTTTCTTTTTTTTCTTTGCATGGCCGACCACCCCTTTAAGGGTTCGGATTTCCATAAGGGGGGCTGGGTGGGCCCCACTTGGGGATGGGCCCACCCGACCCCTTGTTTGGTGCGGGTCGGGTCCGGTTTGCATGTCGGGTTTGCTTCCGAGTCGATGCATGCGAGTCGGGTCCGAGTCCGAATGCGTGTCGGGTTTGCCTCCGCATTGGTGCATGCAAGTCGGGTCCGGGTCCGAGTGTGTGTCGGGTTTGCCTCCGCATTTGCGTATGCAAGTCGGGTCCGGGTTAGACACAATTTGTGTGTCTACAAATGCCCCCTCAAGGATGAGTGCGCCGGTGGAAACGCGGAGTACTTGTGTACGTAGGAAACACACAGCACTTGTCCTTGATTCCTTTCTTGGGTGAGATTGGTGGCTTATTTAAGGGCCCCTACCCTCTTCATTCAACACCTTGCTCTTGTGAAGACTTTTCTGGCTTTAGGAGACCGTCGTCGGAAGAGTGATGCCTGGGGTTGCACGAGACTTGCTCTGTCTTCCCGATGTCGCCTCTTTCGTCGGCGATGGCGGCGATGGTGCGCGAGCTGAAGGTTGTCGCGAAGGCGGGCTCAAAGCGACGGGGCGACAACGACCGCGACGAGGAGGACGGAGGAGCGCGGCTGAGGTGTTGACCGCCTTCGCCGCCTTCTCCTTCCTCTTCCTTCTTCTTCTTCTTCTTCTTCTTCTTCTTCTTTTTTCTTTTTTTTTTCTTTTTTTTTTCTTTTCTTTCTTCTCTTTTTTTTTCTTTTCTTTCTTTCTTTCTTTCTCTTCTGATTCTGGTCTGTGGAGGCAGCAGCGACAGTGGCGGCCGGAGCTGCGGTGGCGGCGTGCAGCGCAGGAGGCCGGGTGCGAGCGGCACAGGCGGTGGCCGGCGCGCGGGAGGCCGGGTGTGGGGTGCAGCGGCGGTACTGGCGGTCGAGCTGCGCACGGGCTGCGGCACGGGGCGCAAGCCGCGCGCGCGGAGACCGGGGCGTAGGCAGCGATGGCCTGTGGCGCAGGCGGAGGCAGGGGCGGAGGCGGGCTCGAAGGTCGGACCGGCGCGGGGCGGCGACGCAGGTGGGCGAGCTGTGCGCGGACTGCGGCGCGGGGCGCAGCGGCGGTGGTCAGTGGTGGTCTGCGCGCGAGGCTAGCGGCGAGGTCGGCGCGCGGCTCCGACTTGGTCGGGCTCCCCAACCGGGTAGGAGAAGGAGAAGGTGGGCTACGCCCCCCCCCTTTTTTTATTATTTTTTTTTTCTTGTGGGTTCGAATCAGAGAAGGAGCTGCGGGCCCCTCTCTCTTGCTGCTGCTGTTTTTTTTTTAGGAGGATTCGAGTCTCCTAGGGGTTTCTCTTGTGACCCCGCCCTTTTTTTTTTTGCACGGCCAATAGCAGCAGTAGCGGCAATCGCGGCGTTGGCGGAGGCCGAGTGCACGGAGCGACTGTGGTTGGCCGGCACGGGTGGTGTCGGCGCGGGTGGTGTGCGAACACCGTACGACGCAGGGGTGCTTCGAGCAGGTTGGTGGGGGCCGGGCTGGCAGGCGGCTGCGTCTCCAGCTTGGTCGGGGCTCCCTGATCGGGTAGGAGAAGAAGGGGGGCTGCGACCCCTGCCATCCGTGCGGGTCCGGATAGGAAAATAGGGGGTTGTGGGCCCCTTGAATTTTATTTTATTTTATTTTATTTTTTATGACGGTTCCTCTAGCTTGTCTTGACTTGATTGCTTCCCCTTGTGCCTTTTCAGGATCCGAGCTTCGAGGGTTTGGCTTTGCCGGGGTGAGTTGCTGAGGACTTTTCCTACGGGTGTGGCGCCTTCGCTTCCCATTGTTGGAATTGGGTTCCGCTAATCAGAGTCGCAGCGGAAGTAAAAGAAAGATCTGAAGATCATACGGTGTATGTTTCATTACAATTCGTGATACAAAACAATCTACATGCAAATCTATGATCTTAGCATATGTGCGGACACCCTAGAGGTATACTACGATCTATGGAAGACATGCATGCATCTACTTGGATGTTTAGATTCATCATACCTTATTGATCTATGATCCGAAGATTACGGAACGATGAAGAACCGCACTTGAATCACAAGGGAAACTGTCAGATAGCACCTTGTCCTTTGCGAATTGAAGAATCATCAAAATCCCGTCTCTGAGTGCAGGGATTTCGAGCCGACGGAGGAATCCGTTACGAAGACGATGGCGAGCCTTGAGATTTTCTCCTCCGCTTTCTCCTTTCTTCCTTCTCATTCCTTCCTCTTCCTTCTCACTTCTTCTTCCTCTCTTTTCCTTGGCCGAAACCACAAAGATGAGGAGAGGGGAGAGGTTCGGATTTTCCTGGAGGAGAGAAGCACTAGGGCCGGCCCTCCCCTCAATATTTCCTTTATAGGGCCGGTCTCCCATGGCTCCAAGGAGCCTAGGGCCGGCCCTTAGGTGGATAGGGATGAGGGGGGATCGGATTTAGGTCTTCCGGGTGTCTATCGTGAAGTCCGGACGAAAACGCCCTTCACGAAAAACGAAAAACTGAAAGTGAGACTGAGTGAGGTGCGCTACTCGGAATGGAGTTCCGTCAGCGCCTGTGAGCTCCTGGAATTATTCCACTCAATCTAAGATCCATATTCAATATGTTCTGAGCCATATTTCAGTATTTACCAAAATACCCCTACGGCTCGTAACACATGTGAATTAGGTTCTTTGGCTCCGAGCTTGTGCTCCATCACGCTACTTTGCATCCAACGTATCCAACTAGGTTGGGGAAAAATTCCTATACGCAACGACAGGGTGGAACCTTCAGGGTTCGGGATCTCTAGCTCCAACCGGATCCCTGATTAACTGTTCCGGTGACACACCGAAAGTTCCGTTAATCAGCCCTAATCCAATTAACCCGCGTAGCCACCCTGAGTGCGACGCGAGTTGAACTCTAGTGATCCTAAACTTATGTTACTCCCTCGTAACCATGTTCTCTACTATACTCCGATAATCCTTATCCCTCCTATTACTGGTGCCATGATACGACTCGGGCGGTGGGGAGCACCGTCAGATCCCGATCGATCATCTGACTAGGGTTTGATGACTTGTCATCTATAACACCACACACCTTCCGATGCTATGCCTAGCATCCGGAATATCATCAGTCATACTGACAACCATCAGGCCTGGGTTAACTGTGTGGACAGATTGACTCATCAAAACGCACCCATCCAACACTGGACGTCGGATAACCTGTAGGGATTACATGTCACTCAAGCGCCAGCCGGGTAACCCAACGTACCGTGGTATTGGACTATGAAAGGTCCGCACACGTTGGCACATCAAAGCACCACTCAACTGATTGGCCCAGTGAGCATGGTCCCTCAGGGTTAAGGACAGATTATCTATAGTAGTAAGACGGTTTCTGCACCAGTATCTGAATCACTGAACTGTGCACCGTCTTGGTTCCTGTTCAACATGATCATCGTGCTTGGTCAGGTGAATGGGAATCCCACATTCCTGTGGTAGAGACTTCACCACATCCTCTACCTACCAACAGCTTATGCTCGGTGAAGCGACAAGCATCACCAAAGCTGTGAACTAGTTCTAGGTCTACACAGAACTGGTCCACTGGGTCTCCCAAGCATGGATCCTCCATGTGCCTCAGTGGCCTACTGTGTTCCCTAGGGTCCTTTTATTATATGAGTATTATCATACACCAGAGTAGTATTCTAATTAAAGCAATAACCAAAGTCATCTTTATTAATGTTAATACAGAAAATCCACGCTAAGGACACACGAGCTACAACAATCTCCCACTTGGCCTAGCAGGGAACAACAGTCTTAACTCCCATGGCATCCACGTGCTTTTTAAAAGCCTTGGTCGGTAACGCCTTTGTGAAAGGGTCCGCCATGTTATCTGCAGACGCCACCTGAGTCACTGCTACCTCCCCTCGCTTCTGTAAGTCCCGGATTATGTAGTATTTCCACTCGATATGCTTGCTCTTCTGGTGATATCTTGGCTCCTTGGATTGTGCTACTGCTCCACTATTGTCGCAGTAAAGGACAATAGGATCTTGAGCTCTCGGTACGCATCCTAAGTCTGTGAGAAACTTCTTGAGCCACACCGCCTCCTTAGCTGCTTCGCACGCCGTAACGTACTCAGCCTCTGTCGTCGAATCCGCGATGCATCCCTGCTTCATGCTCCTCCAACTGACAGCTCCTCCTCCTAATGAAAACACAAACCCTGACGTCGATCTCCTGGATTCCAGATCTGACGCAAAGTCAGAATCCGTATATCCAATCGGTATCAGTTCCTGTGAAGAGTAAACTAACTCATAATCTCTCGTCCTACGGAGATACTTGAGTATACTTTTCACAGCAGTCTAGTGCCCTGGGCCCGGACTTGACTGATACCTACCCATCATGCCTACTGCATAGCATATATCTGGTCTCGTGCATTGTATGGCATACATCAGACTCCCTATAGCCGAAGCATAAGGTATCTTCTGCATCTCTGCACTCTCCTCAGGAGTCTTTGGACCCGATCCTTGGACAACTTCATTCCATGTCTGAATGGAACCAGTCTCTTCTTGGAGTTGTGCATACTGAATTTGACCAAGATAGTATCTATGTAGGCTGACTGTGATAGCGAGAGAATCTTGTTCTGGCGATCTCGAGTTACCTTGATCCCCAGAATATAACTCGCTTCACCCAGGTCTTTCATGTCAAATTGAGAGGATAACCACACCTTCACTGTAGACAACGTTCCAACATCGTTTCCGATGAGCAGGATATCATCCACGTAAAGCACTAGAAAAACTACTGCAATCTTATCACTTCTTTTATAAACACATGGTTCATCCACGTTCTGTTCAAATCCATAAGACTGGATAGCCTGATCAAAACGCATGTTCCAACTTCTGGATGCTTGCTTCAGTCCATAAATAGACCTTTGCAACTTGCACACCAGACCTTCCTGACCTTTTGCGACAAAGCCTGGAGGCTGAGACATGTAGATGTCTTCTTCCAAATCCCCGTTGAGGAATGCGGTCTTGACGTCCATTTTCCAGATCTCCCAATCATAATGGGCTGCAATGGACAAGAGGATCCGGATAGACTTAAGCATAGCCACTGGCGAAAAGGTTTCGTCATAGTCGATCCCTTCTCGCTGGGTATAATCCTTAGCGGCTAGTCTAGCTTTGTAAGTCTCAATGGTACCATCCGGACCTCTTTTCCTTTTGTACACCCACTTACACCCAACATGTTTAATATTTTGAGGTGGTATTACAAGTGTCCAGACCGAATTTTGGGACATCGATGTCAGTTCTGCCTCCATGGCTTCCTGCCATGCTGTATGGTCAGTGGATACCATCGCTTCGTCATAGTTCAGAGGATCATTCTCCTAAAACTCTGGATCAACCATAAAGGCTTCTCCAATGTATCTATCAGGAGCACCTGTGGTCCTCCCACTACAACGAACCTGCGGTGGTTCCATAGGAGTCGATTCTACAGTATCGTTAATCTTAGTGGTATCGGCTCCCACTATATTTTCTATCTGCGTACTCCCATCAGTACCAAGCAATTCTTCAAGAACTACTTTACTGGTGGGCTTATGGTCTATTAAATAATCCTGCTCCAGGAATACGGCGTTCGTCGAGACGACAACCTTTCTATCCTCAGGATCATAAAATAAACCACCCTTTGTCCCTTTTGGATACCCAACGAACAGACATACCTTTGTTTTTTACTCCATCTTATCTCGCTTGTCCTTCCGCACATGTGCTGGACAACCCCAAATCCTAAAGTGCTGTAGGCTTGGCTTTCGCTTCAACCACAGCTCCCAAGGAGTTAGGGATACTGACTTTGATGGAACAAAGTTCAAAGTATATGCTGCCGTCTCTAGGGCATATCCCCAAAAACTAGGTGGCAATATTGCATAACTCATCATAGTCCGAACCATGTCTAACAAAGTTCGATTTCTCCTCTCAGATACACCGTTCTGTTATGGTGTCCCTGGTGCAGTCAACTGGGATACGATCCCATGCTTATGCAGGTACTCAATAAATTCATCCGATAGGTATTCGCCTCCTCGATCCGATCGAAGAGACTTGATACTTTTACCCGTCTACTTTTCTGCTTCAGCTCTGAACTCCTTGAACTTATCAAAGGATTCAGACTTCCGCCGCATTAGGTATATGTATCCAAACCTCGAGTGATCATCCATGAAGGTGATGAAATACTCGAAGCCTCCTATGGCACAGACACTTATGGGCCCACATACATCAGTGTGTACCAACTCCAATACCTCCTTAGATCTGCTACCTTTGGCTCGGAAAGACCTTTTAGTCATCTTGCCTTCCAGGCAAGACTCACACGTCGGTAGGCTTTCTGAAACATTTGGACTTAAAAGTCCTACCTTAACCAACCTGTGAATCCTGTCTGAGGCTATGTGTCCAAGCCTTAGATGCCAAAGGCGTGTTGGATTATCTGAGGGATTTTTCCTTTTAGATGAATTAATCACACAAGCTTCAGTTATGTTATCCTGCTTATGATTGGAGTTAATTACATAGTGACCATTCTGTATCTTTCCCTTCAAACAAAGGAACCATTCAATTTAATTGACACACCAGAAGCATCAAATAAAACTGAAAAACCTTCATTATTCAATAAGGAAACAGAAATTAAATTACGTCTTAAGGACGGTACATAAAGTATGTCTCTAAGTAATAAACTTCTTCCATCAAGGAACTGCAAGATGACATCTCCAACTGCTTCAACCTCTGCCACGGCCTCAGTTCCCATGCTTAGGATTATCTCCCCATCACCCAGTTTTCTTGTCTCCTTGAACCCCTATAAATTATTGCAAGCATGGTTAGTGGAACCAGAATCCACAATCCATGAAACTGGAGAACAACTGGATGCTACAAGGGATTCCACTATGTGTATTTGAGATATACCTGTCTCAGTCTTCTTGGGAGCCGCGCGGCAGTCGCCCTTCCAGTGCCCCTTCTTGCTGCATCGGAAACATTTTCCTTTGGGCTTCGCCGGACCATTCTACTTGGGAACCTGCAACTGCACCTGGCCCATCTTCACGGGTTCTTAGACTTTCTTTTCTGAAACTTGCCCTTGACTTTCAGAGAAGAATTCCGCTCTATGTTCAGGGATTGGGCTCCTGCCTTCATCCCATCCTCTGCCGCCTGGAGCGTCGCTAGGAGCTCTGTGTTAGACATCTCCAACCGGTTAAGGTTGAGGTTGGTAACGAAGCCCTCAAACGCTCTTTACAGAGACGCGAGGAAAATATCGATCTGGATCTCTGCATCCAAGATGACATCGAAGGAACCAAGCTCGTTCACATAGCCAAACAACTTCAGTATATGATCCCGAACTAAAGTCCCCTCTGCCATCTTTGTGGACACCAATTTCTTGATGGTCAGGTAACGAGTTACCCAACTACGACCCTCGAACATTTCCTTCAGGTAGAGCATCATGTCTGAAGCAAAGGCCATGTCTTTGACTTGCTTCTGAAGGACGGTCTGCAATGATGCCACAATGTAGCACTTGCACATCTCATCAGCATCTAGCCAGTCTTTCTATTCCTTTAACTGGGCCTCAGTTGCACTTGGTCCCGGCATGGCCGGTTGAGGGGTACTTAGGACAATTATGTGTTTGCCAACCCTTAGGACGAGCATTAGGTTACGCTTCCAGTCCTCGTAGTTTGGTCCCGTAAGTTTGTTATCATTAAGTATGGAGGCAAGGGGGTCGAGCTTGGTCATGATTTCTGTAAACAATGGTTCATAGCAAAATTAGGGTTTACCACAATCTATTTCATGGAATTTAGAAATAGATAATGTCTACTCCAGCCGTTATGTCTTCACCACCTCAAGTGGAGACATCCAAGAATCTAAATTCCCTGGGCTGGAGCACTGAGACTATCGACCTTGAATTGGAGACAGCATCTCGGTGAGAGCATGCAACCGCTTCTGCCAATGGGGTTTTTACGACCCAGTCTTCATCAGAATAATTACCCACGGCAAACTGAAAGACCTCCCAGTCTCCTTTTGGCCAGCTTTATGTGACCCGCGTGCGCAGCAACAACGGCTTCACACAAGCTTTCGGATGCTTCCCACAAATCTAGGTGGTATCGGCAAGGGGGTTCATAGGCTCCCGCGGTGCAGGATAAAACCGTCACCCACTGACACCGACATCCTCCATGTTCCGAAGGAAACCACTAGGCGAACCAGCATGGAAGGAAACACAGCTCTCACCCAGTGGGAATATCAAACTGTATACCTCCCATCCAGACCCTTAGCTGGTTGATTGTGGAGGCCAGGGGCTCCCCTTTGGAGGGAACCTCTTACACATCCCTTCTTTATGAGGTTTTATGCATATCTAGAATGGTCACGACCTCCTAGACATAGACCCTGGTCTACCGTGCTCCCACTAGGATTATAAACTGTCCCGCAAAGCATTAGTATCCTCGGAAAATATCATAGTCCCTACCTTGAATACTCAGCTTTCGCCTTTCTTGCAAGGATGGCATTACATAGATTCCAAGGATCCCGATACTTCACTAGTTTGTCCATAATCTTAAGATCTGGAGCCTAGCCTAAGGTCAACGTGGAAAGGACTCCCACTACGATGATGCCTCGTTCACAATTTGATGCCTGATGTCATAGTAGACCTCATCTCATTACAGGTTTCGATGCTGGCCAAATAGGGACATCCGACAACCTCCGTCGGGCTTCAACCTAATGGTGGCATAACCAAATCGTGATGAGTTCATACTACCATCAAACGTCATCTAGAAACGGGAATCACACAGTGAAATCCTAACCTAACTTAGTCGCTAGGACCATATAGGGAAAGGGCATCCCACTAGGGTTATCATACTTCTTATGGAGACATTAGTTAATTATCACTAAACAAATCTAACACTGCGTCTATCTCGGTGCACAGTACTTGGCTACCTGAACTACCACGAGGGCGGTTACCACCTTTCCTTTTAGCTAGCCATCGGATTCGCACGTGTTAGAAGCATTTAGAGACACCGATAAATCCATAAGCTTAGTACTAACCCTAAGCCTGATCTAGAGACTAACTCACAAGCAAGAATTATAATCACATTATCATCGGGGTTCTCTAAATACTGAATAAATAGAAACAACAGAGAAAGCATCCAAACTGAATCAAGTCCAGGGTCCGACCCCTGAACCTGAATAGCACAGCCAAGATATCCCTCTTTTTCGTTATGCACGATCTCTGACGACGATCCCCTTCATCGCCAACGTGCACGCTTTCGCCGGGTCTTTGCACGCCATGGTACCGCTTGCCCGAACAGTGGATGTAGCATCATCTCCTTCTTCCTGTGACCGAAAAACTAACACGCTCCGAGCAAGTGCTCGTTCGTGTACAATTTCGGTAGAAAGTAAAGAAGACAATCCTAGAAACATGGCCAGGGAACCGAGGATGGTCAACCCCCACCCTCGCCCATCTAGAGCCTTACAATCCACAATAATAATCAATGCAAAAATAAATCCAGGGTCCGACCCCCGGATGCATGCAATCACAGATTACTATTCAGCACGGCACCTGCAAAAAGACGATACATAGCACAATCCATATGCATGATCTACGCCGAATCCCGACGAAAACATATGCCATCATATATTCATATGATGTTTTCACGAATTCATGCATGAAACATACACCAAAACGTGCTCTGATACCAATTATTGGAATTGGGTTCCACTAATCAGAGTCGCAGCGGAAGCAAAAGAAAGATCTGAAGATCATACGATGTATGTTTCATTATAATTCGTGATACAAAACAATCTACATGCAAATCTATAATTTTAGCATATGTGCGGACACCCTAGAGGCATACTACGATCTACGGAAGACATGCATGCATCTACTTGGATGTTTAGATTCATCATACCTTATGGATCTATGATCCGAAGATTACGGAACGATAAAGAACCGCACTTGAATCGCAAGGGAAACTGTCGGATAGCACCTTGTCCTTTGCGAATTGAAGAATCCTCGAAATCCCGTCTCTGAGTGCAGGGATTTCGAGCCGACGGAGGAATCCGTTGCGAAGACGATGGTGAGCCTCAAGATTTTCTCCTCCTCTTTCTCCTTTCTTCCTTCTCCTTCCTTCCTCTTCCTTCTCCCTTCTTCTTCCTCTCTTTTCCTTGGCCGAAACCACAAAGATGAGGAGAGGGGAGAGGTTTGGATTTTCTTGGAGGAGAGAAGCACTAGGGCCGGCCCTCCCCTCCCTATTTCCTTTATAGGGCCAGTCTCCCATGGCTCCAAGGAGCCTAGGGCAGGCCGTTAGGTGGATAGGGATGAGGGGGGATCGGATTTAGGTCTTCCGGGTGTCTATCGTGAAGTCTGGACGAAAACGCCCTTCACGAAATGCGAAAAACTGAAAGTGAGACTGAGTGAGGTGCGCTACTCGGAATCGAGTTCCGTCAGCGCCTGTGAGCTCCTGGAATTATTTCGCTCAATCTAAGATCCATATTCAATATGTTCTGAGCTATATTTCAGTATTTACCAAAATACCCCTACGGCCCGTAACACATGTGAATTAGGTTCTTAGGCTCCGGGCTTGCGCTCCATCGCGCTACTTCGCATCCAACGTATCCAACTAGGTCGGGGAACAATTCCTATATGCAACAACAGGGTGGAACCTTCAGGGTTCAGGATCTCTAGCTCCAACTGGATCCCTGGTTAACTGTTCTGGTGACACACTAAAAGGTCCGTTAATCAGCCTTAATCCGATTAACCCGCGTAGCCACCCAGAGTGCGACGCGAGTTGAACTCTAGTGATCCTAAACTTATGTTACTCCCTCGTAACCCTGTTCTCTATTATACTCTGATAATCCTTATCCCTCCTATTACTGGTGCCATGATACGACTCGGGCGGTGGGGAGCACCGTCAGATCCCGATCGATCATCTGACTAGGGTTTGATGACTTGTCATCTATAACACCACACACCTTCCGGTGCTATGCCTAGCATCCGGAACATCGTCAGTCATACTGACAACCACCAGGCCTGGGTTAACTGTGTGGACAGATTGACGCATCAAAACGCACCCATCCAACACTGGACGTTGGATAACCTGTAGGGATTATATGTCACTCAAGCGCCAGCCGGGTAACCCAACGTACCGTGGTATTGGACTATGGAAGGTCTGCACACGTTGGCACATCAAAACACCACTCAACTGGTTGGCCCAGTGAGCATGGTCCCTCAGGGTTAAGGATAGATTATCTATAGTAGTAAGACGGTTTCTGCACCAGTGTCTGAATCACTGAACTGTGCACCGTCTTGGTTCTTGTTCAACACGATCATCGTGCTTGGTCAGGTGAATGGGAATCCCACGTTCCCGTGGTGGAGACTTCACCACATCCTCTACCTGCCAACAGCTTATGCTCGGTGAAGTGACCAGCATCACCAAAGCTGTGAACTAGTTCTAGGTCTACACAGAACTGGTCCACTGGGTCTCCCAAGCATGGATCCTCCATGCGCCTCAGTGGCCTACTGTGTTCCCTAGGGTCCTTTTATTATATGAGTATTATCATACACCATAGTAGTATTCTAATTAAAGCAATAACCAAAGTTATCTTCATTAATGTTAATACAGAAAATCCACACTAAGGACACACGAGCTACAACACCCATTGTGTCTTTTCAGGATCCGATCTTCGAGGGTTTGGCCTTGCCGGAGTGAGTTGCTGAGGACTTCTCTTACGGGAGTGGCGCCTTCGCTTTTTCTTGTGCCTTTTCAGGATGCGAGCTTTCGAGAGTTTGGCTTCGTCGGGGTGAGTTGCTGAGGACTTCTCCTACCGGAGTGGCGCCTTTGCTTCCCTTTGTGTCTTTTCAGGATCCGTTCTTCGAGGGTTTGGCCTTACCAGGGTGAGTTACTGAGGACTTCTCCTACGGGAGTGGCACCTTCGCTTCCCCTTGTGCCTTTTCAGGATGCGAGCTTTCGAGAGTTTGGCTTCGCCGGGGTGAGTTGCTGAGGACTTCTCCTACGGGAGTGGCGCCTTCGCTTCCCCTTGTGTATTTTCAGGATCCGATCTTCGAGGGTTTGGCCTTGCTGGGGCGTATAGCTGAGGGCTTCTCCGGTGGGAGTAAGTACCTTCGCTTACCCCTTACTCGAGCATTTCGCCATCGTACTTCGATAAAAGAAGACCTTCTGTCGATGCTCCGGATCCCTATCTATGAGCGCATCACAGAGGATGGATTCGCCGATGCAAGTTGCAGGATGCCGAAGCTGAGTGAGAAAGTTTACACCGACGAGGCAGTTTCCATGAAGCTCCTTCATCCAAGCTTGAGCCTGCCTTTTCACCACTGCGCTGAAGACTTTGTGCCCACATCGGTAGTGACTTCGAAGATCTGCTCCCGCTTGACCTGGTGGTGTCGACTCCTGGCCTCGGGGGATGTTTAGTACCTCTGTGATTTTGAGACGAAGGATTCTTCGGCGGCTTGGAGGTGGAGGACTCTTTGACGGCTTGGAGACGAAGGCTCGCTTGGCGGTTTGGAGACGAGGGATTCTTCGACGGCTCGTGGAGACGAAAGCTTCTTCGACAGCTTGGAGACGAAGCATTCATCAGCGGCTTGGAGTCGAAGGGTTCTTTAGCGGAGTGTTGTCATCTTCTTGGTACTGGAGCGTGATGACAATGGCAAGATGAGAGGACAAGACGGAGCCGAGTATAGTGATGATCGCTTGGTGCAAGGACGAGGCAGAGACTTCGGAGACCAGGGAAGATGGCTCCTTCGTCTTCTTTTTTTTTTGAAGTCGCGAAGGATGCAGTTGTCGCCGATGTATCCGCCTATCTTTAGGTTACTGCATTTGACTTCAGTGGCAGTTTCAATCCTTTGAGTCTTTGACTTTGAGGGACTGGCGATGTTCGGATGGCCTGAGCTTTTGCACGAGCCTGGCAGATTTCAAGGCGGATGACTCTTTATTTGCAGAGTAGACGCACACCTTCTTTGAGGGTGGCGAGCTTCGTTGCTTGCGATGGTCTTCTCTAGAGGACGCTTCCTTGGGCTTAGATGCGACCGAGGTAGAGAGGCGGCGGCTAGAGGGGCTTCACATGCTTGCTACTGTAGACTTGGTTCGGATGCAGAAGAAGGTGGAGGCCGCTCGTGCGTCGCTTCAGAAGTCAGAGTCTTGTTTGGGGGATGCTCAAGCGACCGAGAAGATGTCTGGAGCAGAGTTTGCGAGGCAGTGTGAAGAGCCGACGAACTGCCGGATACTTGTGGAGCGATCGAGAAGGCTTCCGGAGCGAACCTTGCGAAGCAACATGCGTAGCTAGCGACACGTCGGAAGTTGACGGCTTTTCTACTACGGGAGTTGCAGCGCGTGTAAGCCGCGGGAGGCGAGCTGCTTCAGCGCCTCAAGGACTTTGCCTTTCTTGTCATCTTTTGGTTTGCTGACTGGACTTGTGGATCTACACTCATTTTCTTCTGGACCGATCTTCTGGGATGATGTTAGGATTTTTCTTTTTGTCGGATTGAACCTGAAGTGACTTTTCAGGCTGCCTACGTACCCCCTCTAAGGGGGATCAAGTCACACGTAGTTCATGTTTTTTTTTTTTTGCAAGGAGTGTGGCCTTGCTTTAGACATAGTACCTTTTGAGGTACTTGCCATTGATAGGGCCGAGTGTGAATCCTTCTGGCGGGGTGAGGAGGTAAGTGTCATTGGAGTAGACTTCTTTGACGGAGTGCGGTCCATCCCATTTGGCATCAAACTTCTTCCCTCCTCGATGTGAGAGAATGATGGGGCGTTTGACTGCCAGCACCAGTTCTCCTATTTGGAAGGATCGAGGGCGGATCTTTTTGTTGAAGGTGCGAGTCAGGCTGGCCTGATAACACTCTAGACGTTGCTGAGCTTCGAGGCGTCTTTCATCCAAGGCCTCTAATTCTACTAGGCGGAGCTGGGCGTTGTCGTCGCTGGTGAGGCCTTCCTAGATTGCTATCCTGAGCGATAGGATCTGGAGCTCGAGCGAAAGAACGACTTCTACCTCATAGATGAGGGAGTACGGAGTTGCTTGCGTTGGAGTATGAAAAGACGTTCGGTAGGTCCATAGCGCTTCGGCCATGCGTTCGTGCCAGTCCTTCTTTGTCTTCGAGACAGTTTTCTCCAGCAACTTGCAGAGAGTCTTGTTGAAGGCCTTCGCCAGACCGTTGGCAGGAGCGTTGTACATTTTGAGCACTTCTGCTTAATGTCATACTTGGCACAGAATTGGCTGACAGCAGTATTTTTGAATTGCTTCATGTTGTCCGTTACGATATAGCGAGGGATTCTGTATCGAAAGATGATGTCATTCTGGATAAAACTGATGACGGAGTGCCTTGTAACTTCTGGTAGAGGTATTGCTTCAGCCCATTTGGAGAAGTAGTCCGTTGCTGTCAGAATGTAAAGATGTTGCTTGGATGACTTGGGCAGGGGACCGACAATATCGAGTCCCCATTCGTCGAAGGACCATGACGTGATTATTGGGTGCAGAGGCTCTGGTGGTTGACGGATGTAATTACCGTGTAGCTGGTAAGCATGACATTTCTTCACGAACTCCAAGTTGTCGTTAATTATGGTGGGCCAGTAATAGCCCATCCTCCTGACACAAAAGTGGAGCTTCGGACTGTTGGAAATAAATCAGAGGTGCAACGGAAGCCAGACTCGATCTTAGGATCGATACGGTGTGCGATACATTTTTTTAGAAATTTCTTAAGAAACAATCATATGCGCAAGATTAAAATGAAATGCAAACGAACCCCTATGGTCATCTATCGAAACACACCATAAATGTTATGCATGCAATTCAATAGATCTAGGGTTTTGTTTATTATACCTCCGTGCGGGATTTAACACCGCGATGTTAATCTTCCAAGTTGATGATGACGGAAGTATCCACGTGCGTGGGAGAAGCCTCGTTCTTCTTCGGGTACACCCGATCTCGCGAATCGACCCGGATCCTTGCACTCCAATCTCTGAGTGCTTCGGAGTGCAAGCTTTCTCTTCTTCTTTATCACACCCACTCAATGAGGAGAAGATGATGAGATGATGAAGATTTTCTCTTCACACCTTAGGTCAAACCCAAAGAATGAGAGAGATGAGTGCCCGAGAGAGAGAGGGAGGCCAAAACCGAACACAAGGAAGAGAGGGATCGGTCTTTCTCTTCAAAATCTGAATGGGGCTTGGTTTTTCTTGCCTAATATGTCTTGAAAACCGTTCCCCTCTCTCCCCTTGTCCATATGAACCGTTCCCCCTTCTCTCTCTCTCATTAATCCTCAAAAATAAATGCCCACTATTGTATAGTTGCCATATTTGGTTTTGCAATTAAAGGGAATAGATTCAAATCATTTCAAATCTGAATTAAACCCTTTAAATATGGATTTGATGGCCATGCATATTTTTCCTAATGGGGGGGTCGGCCATTATGGTATGCGGGACATTTTGAAATGACCAAAATGCCCCCCATGCATCTAGTGGCCATCCACCTCATACCGGAGCATATATGCTCCACCTCAGTGCATGATAAAGTACTCTAACACTTAGAGAACCTCATCCATACCTATTTAACATACCATAAAGCTTTGAATAGTGTTTTTACTATTTACTGGGGTGCCCTCAGTAAAACATGGGGTGCCCCTATAGTAAAAATCACTAAATACACAGACTGTGCTCTAGTGCGACACGCACACACGGAATAAACTCATTATGGCATTATGGCAACATCGTGTGTTCCTACACTACTCTGGGGTTGCCCCCTAGTGAACACACTTAGTCCTGTGCATCCACCATGCCCTAGTGCAATGCACTCATGGAAAACAGGACGATTAAGGCATTATTTCTTCAACTCGTATTGTCCAGTGAGACAAGGAGAAAGTTATGATCCGTAACGATCGTGGATAAGGTGGAGCCTTCAGGGACTAGGATTCATGGCTTCCAACCGGACCCGATTGACACACTACCCAAGTGTCCCTGTCAACCCTCTAGGTCCCAGTTAACCTGCGTGGCCACCCAGAGTGCGACGCAGGCTGCACTCCAATTCTCCCAGACTTACTAAGCTCTCTCGCATACCCCTGCTCTCCGCTTAGATAGGTAATTAGATATCCCTTCACTCGGTGCCATGTGTCAACTTGAGCGGTGGAGAGCACCGTCAGACTCAAGTGACCATATGACTAGGTTCCTTCCAGGTTGATTAACACATCGTACCTCCGATCATTTTGGCCAAACAACCGGATTCGGTCTAACAGCTCAACTGTTAACCACCAGGCCTGGTTTTAGTACGGTGTATGTCAGACCAAGGAACGCACCTCCCAATGGGGATGTGAATAGCCTGTAGGAGTGACATGCCGATGCAACGCCAGCTCAGCACCCCAGCGCACCGTGGTTTTGGGTCGTGGTTAGATCCCTCACACGTTGGTGAACCAAAGTTATCCAAACTGGTTAGTCCACCGGTCATGGTTCCTCAGGGTTTAGGACTTATTACCCTAAGCAGAAACACGGCTATGTGCACCGGTGTCTGCTCACCGATCTGTGCACCGTGTTGGTTCTGTTCAGCCACAGATACTGTGCTTGGCAATGACCATAGTGGAGAAACCCATGCTCTGTCATTCCAACAGCTTAACCTGATAGGGCGACCAACCCTAATCAGAACTGCGAACAATTTAGGCTAATAGTACTAATCAACTGAGTCTCACACTCAGATGAACCACTATACAGCCATGGCTCTTATCAGTTCAATATATAGAACACGTAGAATACGCACCAATTAAGCTATTCTAATATAAATATCAACTTATTTATTAATCAACCATGGTTTTTACAAGCCCTAGACCATATCTTACTCAACAATCTCCCACTTGATCTAGCGAGGAAAAACGGTTCTGACTCCCATAGCTTCTACATGCTGCTCAAACGCCTTTGCAGGAATCGCCTTTGTAAAGGGATCAGCAACATTGTCTGCAGATGCTATCTTTGTCACCGCTACTTGTCCTTCCTTCTGAAACTGCCGAATCAAGTGGAACTTGCGTTCGATATGTTACCCCTTCTGGTGGTGTCTTGGCTCCTTGGCCTGTGCTACCGCTCCACTATTATCACAATAAAGGACAACAGGTGACTGAGCCTCTGGTACGCACCCTAAGTCCAATAAGAACTTTTTGAGCCACACCGCTTCTTTTCTAGCCTCGCACGCTGTGATGTACTCAGCTTCAGTGGTGGAGTCTGCGATGCAACCTTGCTTCACACTCCACCAACTTACTGCTCCTCCTCCTAACATGAAAACATAACCTGAAGTCGATTTTCTAGATTCCACATCTGACATAAAGTCAGCATCCGTGTATCCAATCGGCGTCAAGTCCTGTGAAGTGTAGACTAACTCATAATCCCTCGTACGACAAAGGTACTTGAGTATACTCTTTACAGCAGTCCAATGTGCTGGACCCGGATTCGACTGAAACCGACCCATCATATCTACTGCAAAACAGATATCTGGCCTCGTGCACTACATGGCATACATTAGACTACCCACTGCTGAAGCATAAGGTATCTTTTGCATGTCTGCCTTCTCCTCAGGTGTCTTAGGACATTGATCCTTAGACAATTTCAAGCCATATCTGAATGGCAAGAAACCCTTCTTGGAGTCCTGCATGCTGAATCTGGCCAGTATCTTTTCTGTATAAGCAGTTTGTGAGAGCGAGAGAATCTTGTTCTGACGATCTCGAGTTACCTTAATCCCCAGAACATAACTCGCCTCACCTAGGTCTTTCATGTCGAATTGCGAGGATAACTAAACTTTTACCGTAGATAATATTCCTACGTCATTTCCAATCAGTAGTATATCATCTACATAAAGTATTAAATATACCATTGTTGTATTATCACTCCTTTTGTACACACAAGGTTCATCCTCATTTTGATCAAATCCGTATGAGCGGATTGTCTGATCAAAACGGATATTCCAACTTCTGGATACTTGTTTCAGTCCATAGATGGACCTCTGAAGTTTGCAAACCAGATCTTCCTGACCTACTGACTCAAAACCTGGAGGCTGCATCATATATATGTCTTCCTCCAAATCTCCATTGAGAAAAGCTGTCTTGACATCCATCTGCCAGATCTCCCAATCATAGTGGGCTGCAATGGATAAGAGGATTCGAATAGACTTAAGCATAGCTACCGGTGAGAAGGTCTCGTCATAATCGATCCCTTCTCGTTGGGTAAAACCCTTGGCAACTAATCTAGCTTTATAAGTCTCAATGGAACCATCGGGTCCTCTTTTCTTCTTATACACCCACTTACACCCAATAGGTTTAATATTGGGTGATGGTGCAATAAGTGTCCAGACATTATTTTGGGACATAGATGCAATTTCTGCCTCCATGGCTTTTTGCCAAGCAGAACTGTCAGAAGATTTCATCGCCTCATCATAGCTCAAGGGATCATCCTCCTGAATCTCTGGATCGACTAATAAAGTCTCTCCATAGTATCTTTCAGGAGCTCTGATTTGTCTCCCACTGCGACGAGGTAATGGTGGTACTGAGCGATTCGTTTCTACAGTCTCTGGTATACTAGTTTCAATGTTACCTCTTCCCTCTATGTTACCGGATGTGCTACCTCCACCAGTACCCAGTAGCTCTTCCAGAACTACCTTACTGGTTGGCTTGTGGTCCATAATATAGTCCTGCTCTAGGTAGATGGCATTCGTAGAAACGAGTACCTTCTTATCCTCAGGATCATAGAATATACCACCTTTTGTTTCTTTAGGATAGCCTATGAACAAACATACCTTAGACTTAGTCTCCATCTTATCCCTCTTGTCCTTTCGCATATGTGCAGGACATCCCTATATTCTGAAATGCTGCAGTGTAGGCTTTCGCTTTGACCATAGTTCTCTAGGAGTTAGAGGCACTGATTTAGATGGGACATGGTTTAAGATATAAGCTGCTGTTAATAGGGCATATCCCCAAAATGTGATCGGTAAACTAGCATAACTCATCATACTACGGACCATGTCCAACAAGGTCCGATTCCTTCTCTCAGAAACTCCATTCTGTTGTGGTGTACCTGGAGCAGTCAACTGGGATACAATCCCACTGTCTCTAAGATACCCAAGGAACTCGTCCGATAGGTACTCACCTCCTCGATCAGATCGAAGGGCTTTCACATATCTACCAGTCTGCTTTTCAACTTCGGCTCTAAATTCTTTAAACTTGTCAAAGGACTCAGACTTTCGATGCATTAGGTAGATATAGCCATATCTTGAGTAATCATCAGTAAACGTGATGAAGTACTCATGGCCTCCTATCGCCTGGACGCTTATGGGTCCACATACATCAGAATGAACTAACTCTAATATCTCTGTGGCCCTATTCCCTTTGGCTTTAAAAGCCCTCTTGGTCATTTTGCCCTCCAGACAAGACTTACAGGTTGGAAGTATCTCCAAGGGATCTGTTTTCAGAAGCCCGGCCTTGACCAACCTATGAATTCTATCTGAGGCAATATGCCCAAGTCTTAGATGCCACAATAGAGTTAGATTTTCTGAAGGTTTCTTACGTTTAGATGAGTTAATATTCAAAGCTGTTATGTTTTCTTTCTCTAATTTAGGACTTAGAATATAGAGACTGTTCTGAACTATTCCTCTAATAATGAAGGTTCCATTCATTCTAATAGACACACCAGATGTATCAAAAAGAACTGAATAACCATCATTCACCATAGAAGAAACAGAAATTAGATTACGTCTTAAAGACGGTACATATAATACGTCTCTTAAAATCAAAGTCTTTTCATTAGAAAAAGATAAACATCTCCAACTGCTTCTGCGATTGCAACAGCATCAGTCCCCATGCTCAGGACCACTTCCTCATGAAGTAGCCTTCTGCTTACCTGGAACCCCTGTAAAGAGTTACAGGCATGGTCAGTGGAACCAGAATCCACAATCCAAGATGCAAAAGAACTGCTACTTGAAAGAAGTGACTCAACTACTAGTAGCTGAGAATTACCTGTCCCAGCACCCTGAGGCTTTGTGCAGTCCTTTTTCTAATGGCCCTTTTCGCCACATCTGAAGCACTTCGTGCTTGGTGACTTCATCTCTCTGGACTTAGAGGTCCCCACATGGCTCTGCAGAGGCCCTGCCTTCAGCTTCTTGTTCTTAGGCTTCTTGCTCATAGGCTTCTTAGCCTTCAGAGCAGCCCTGCGCTTAGCACTTAATGCCTCAAATTTAACCTTGAACCCGTCTTCTGCTGCCTGGAGAGCTCCAAGAAGCTCTGCATTTGTCATCTCCAACTTGTTAAGGTTGAAGTTAGTGACAAAGCCTTCAAAGGCTCCAGACAGGGACGCAAGGAAGATATCAGTCATAACCTCGTTATCCAGCACAATGTTCATGGTAGCCAGTTCGTTCTGGAACCCGAGCATTTTCAGCATGTGTTCCCGGACAGGCATCCCTTCGGACATCTTAGTGCTAACAAGCTTTTTCATTATGAGGTAGCGCGTTACGCGGCTATGCCCCTCAAACATTTCTTTGAGGTATAGCATCATATCAGAAGCATCAGGCATTTCTTCGACTTGCTTCTGTAGAGTTGTCTGCAAGGAAGCTATGATATAGCACTTGCACATCTCATTAGAATCTCGCCAGTCAGAGAAAGCCTTGGTCTCTGCCTCAGTGGCATCTGGACCCGGTAGGTTCGGTTCCTGAGTGGTTAGGGCCATGGTGTGTTTACCAATCCTCAGAACAAGCATGAGGTTGCGTTTCCAGTCCTCATAGTTAGGACCCGTAAGCTTGTTATCATTTAGGATGGCAGATAAGGGGTCTAGTTTGGTCATCTGAAAAATAAATGGGAGTATATTAGAATGCTTCATAAACTCATTTTATGGTGTTTTTAAAATGAGTCAAATTATATCCAAACGTCAACGCTACCCTCAAAGCGGAGACATATTTATGGATCAATTTTACCATGTATATGAGATCTCGAATTCGGATACACCCGCCCGAGGGGGCAGTGTGCAGCATCCTCCGCTCACAGCAGGTCTCTCGGACCCAATCCAAATCTACCACAGACGGGCTATAATGGACCATGGTTTTTTTTTGGCCAGCCCCCCGTGATCTCCATGCGACGCAACGGGTAGCCTCACGGGTGCTCCGGATGCTTACCCACAAGCCTAGGCAATCATAACACGGGAGTTCATGCGGCCCCCGTGAGGGCGGGAAAAGCCCTTCTCTCCTGACATTGTGACCACCATATCCCGAAGGAGACTGCTAAGCCTCCGGCATGACAGAAAATAACTCTCACCCGAGGGGGATGTTGAGCCATTCCCTATCACCCGAAAATTCAGCAGTTGGCAGTGGAGGCCAGGGGTACTCACACTGAGTCCTCTTACACATCCCTTAATTATTGTGAGGGTTATTTCAATGCAAGTATTTTAGATCCTAGGTTGCGACAACCTAGACCTAGACCCTGGTCATACCGTGCTCCCACTAGAGTTAAGATCTCTTATGAAGTATAGATAGACTTGGAGAGGACCAAAGTCCCTATCCCGTGGATGCTCAGTTGTTACCTTTCTCCCGAGAATCACATTACGTACTTTCCAAGCCTTCGATACTAAATAAAATGATCATTACCCTTTGTGCTCTAGAGCCTAGCCTATGGTCTAGACATACAAGGAAAGGTCTCCCATTAGTATGACTCCTCGTATGCAACTTGATGTTTGATGTCATAGATGATCACCACATCACTATTGGTTTCGATGTCAAACCAATTAGGGACATCCGACAACCTCCGTCGGACCTCAACCTAACGGTGGCATAACCGAGTGTTATGGGATCCAACTACCATCAAACACCAATTAAACTACGGGTGTCATTAAATGGAGATCTAACCTAATGGTCGCAGGGACCAAGTGGGGTATAGGCATCCCACACACAGTGGGGAAAGGGCATCCCACAATCTAATACATATAGCATTAGAATATATAATTTCACCGGGGTCTTAGAAAAAATCCAACTACCATCAAACATAAACATCCATTGATATCAAGTTCAGGGTCAGACCCCTGAACCTGACTAGCAATGCTCTGATGATCCCGTTCATGGCATCTTCCGGATATATCTTCCTTTGGCCCACCACATCCGGTCTTCCGGTAATGGATTTTCCATCTGATCTTGTCCTCCAAATCTTCAGCCTGTAATTGAAAAATCTAGTATGCTCCGAGCAATCGCTCGTTCATACACATTTTCCTAGGATAAAGAATAATAAAAGTACAAGAATAGATATAATTGGCCGGGAAAAACCAAGCCGTGGAACAACCTCCACGTACTTGTCCCATTAGGCCTTACAACCATCCATCACAGAAAGAACAATAAAAAATAACAATGCAATCATATTTTTCGGGGTCCGACCCCCAAAGCCAAACAATCACAATTATTATTTTCTAGCGGCGCCCTGCAGGAAAACATAGCATGCAACACATATGCATATATGATCTAGCGCATGCAAACCCCGGTGAATGCATTCATTCATCAAATACGCATTTGATTCGATTCATAGAATTTTTTTTTTTTCGTGAATCGCACACCGAAAATGGCTCTGATACCATTTGTTGGAAATAAATCAGAGGCGCAACGAAAGTCGGACTCGATCTTAGGATCGATACGGTGTGCGATACATTTTTTTAGAAATTTCTTAAGAAATAATCATATGCGCAAGATTAAAATGAAATGCAAACGAACCCCTATGGTCATCTATCGAAACACACCATAAATGTTATGCATGCAATTCAATAGATCTAGGGTTTTGTTTATTATACCTCCGTGCGGGATTTAACACCGCGATGTTAATCTTCCAAGTTGATGATGACGGAAGTATCCACGTGCGTGGGAGAAGCCTCGTTCTTCTTCGGGTACACCCGATCTCGCGAATCGACCCGGATCCTTGTACTCCAATCTCTGAGTGCTTCGGAGTGCAAGCTTTCTTTTCTTCTTTATCACACCCACTCAATGAGGAGAAGATGATGAGATGATGAAGATTTTCTCTTCACACCTTAGGTCAAACCCAAAGAATGAGAGAGATGAGTGCCCGAGAGAGAGAGAGGGAGGCCAAAACCGAACACAAGGGAGAGAGGGATCGGTCTTTCTCTTCAAAATCTGAATGAGGCTCGGTTTTCCTTGCCTAATATGTCTTGAAAACCGTGCCCCTCTCTCCCCTTGTCCATATGAACCGTTCCCCCTTCTCTCTCTCTCATTAATCCTCAAAAATAGATGCCCACTATTGTATAGTTGCCATATTTGGTTTTGCAATTAAAGGGAATAGATTCAAATCATTTCAAATCTGAATTAAACCCTTTAAATATGGATTTGATGGCCATGCATATTTTTCCTAATGGGGGGGTCGGCCATTAGGGCATGCGGGACATTTTGAAATGACCAAAATGCCCCCCATGCATCTAGTGGCCATCCACCTCATACCGGAGCATATATGCTCCACCTCAGTGCATGATAAAGTACTCTAACACTTAGAGAACCTCATCCATACCTATTTAACATACCATAGAGCTTTGAATAGTGTTTTTACTATTTACTAGGGTGCCCTCAGTAAAACGTGGGGTGCCCCTATAGTAAAAATCACTAAATACACAGACTGTGCTCTAGTGCGACACTCACACACGGAATGAACTCATTATGGCATTATGGCAACATCGTGTGTCCCTACACTACTCTGGGGTTGCCCTCTAGTGAACACACTTAGTCCTGTGCATCCACCATGCCCTAGTGCAATGCACTCATGGAAAACAGGACGATTAAGGCATTATTTCTTCAACTCGTATTGTATAGTGAGACAAGGAGAAAGTTATGATCCGTAACGATCATGGATAAGGTGGAACCTTCAGGGACTAGGATTCATGGCTTCCAACCGGACCCGATCGACACACTACCCAAGTGTCCCTGTCAACCCTCTAGGTCCCAGTTAACCTGCGTGGCCACCCAGAGTGCGACGCAGGCTGCACTCCAATTCTCCCATACTTACTAAGCTCTCTCGCATACCCCTGCTCTCCGCTTAGATAGGTAATTAGATGTCCCTTCACTCGGTGCCATGTGTCAACTTGAGCGGTGGAGAGCACCGTCAGACTCAAGTGACCATATAACTAGGTTCCTTCCAGGTTGATTAACACATCGTACCTCCGATCATTTTGGCCAAACAACCGGATTCGGTCTAACAGCTCAACTGTTAACCACCAGGCCTGGTTTTAGTACGGTGTATGTCAGACCAAGGAACGCACCTCCCAATGGGGATGTGAATAGCCTGCAGGAGTGACATGCCGATGCAACGCCAGCTCAGCAACCCAGCGCATCGTGGTTTTGGGTCGTGGTTAGATCCCTCACACGTTGGTGAACCAAAGTTATCCAAACTGGTTAGTTCACCGGTCATGGTTCCTCAGGGTTTAGGACTTATTACCCTAAGCAGAAACACGGCTATGTGCACCGGTGTCTGCTCACCGATCTGTGCACCGTGTTGGTTCTGTTCAGCCACAGACACTGTGCTTGGCAATGACCATAGTGGAGAAACCCATGCTCTATCATTCCAACAGCTTAACCTGATAGGGCGACCAACCCTAATTAGAACTGCGAACAATTTAGGCTAATAGTACTAATCAACTGAGTCTCCCACTCAGATGAACCACTATACAGCCATGGCTCTTATCAGTTCAATATATAGAACACGTAGAATACGCACCAATTAAGCTATTCTAATATAAATATCAACTCATTTATTAATCAACCATGGTTTTTACAAGCCCTAGACCATATCTTACTCAACACGGACCGGACTGGTGCGAGCCACAGATTCCAGTGTGTACTTCCTCCAGTGCTGCTTCTGCCTCTTTATTTGCGAGGCACCTTAGGAGCGTGTCATCGTAACTTCGACGGTACAGCTCGTTGTTGAAGTGGTAGAACTTCAGAGATCGTCGATGAATGTCAACTTTACGGGTTGGATCGTTGGGGAGTTTACCATGGATGAGATAATCCACGAAAGGTTGCCTCTAGTCTTGCTCTTCAATTTCGAGGACGTGCACTGCGTTGGCTTGAGCTGGGATCCTGACAAGGGCTTCTTCTTTGGTGAGCACCATTCTCCTACAGACGGGGATGACGAGCTGGCGTTCTTCTGGAAACGGGAGTGTAGCTGCCAAGTTCGTGAGTGCATCAGCCTGTTGGTTGAGGTTTCTGGAGACATGCTGAATGGAAGCAGCCTCGAGTTTGCCAAGGAGTTCCACAGTTCACGTGTGCAGTGGCACTAGGTCTTCCTTGTTGACTTCGTATGCCCATACCACTTGCTGAACGACGAGCTGGGAGTGTCAAAAATCTCGAGTCCTTGAAGCTTCATATCATTAGCGAGTTCGAGGCCGATGAGTAGAGCTTGATATTCCACCACATTATTGGAGTATGGTTCCGACAGCAGAAATAAGAAGGGGAGTATCTCGTCGTTTGGAGTGATGAAGATAACCCCTGCTCCAGCTATGTCTTGTCTTGCTGCGCCGTCAAAGAACATCTTCCAAGAGGAGGCGATGTCGATGGAGAAGACTTCTTCGTCCAGGAGATCTTCTGATAATTCCCATTCCGCCGGGAGGGGATATTCTGCGAGGAAGTCCGCGAGAGCTTGTTCCTTAACTGTCTTCTGTGGCACGAAGGTGATATCGAATTCAAGGAGAAGTAGTGCCTACTTCGCTAGACGTCCAGAGAGCACTGGCTTTGATATGATGTATTTGAGGGGGTGGCTTTCGAGATAAGTCTGACGGTGTGAGTCAGCATGTAGTGTCGCAGCTTCTTTGTAGAGAAGATGAGTGCCAAGCAGACCTTCTCGATCGGGGAGTAGTTTAGCTCTGCACCGACGAGAGTACGACTCAAGTAGTAGCATGATGTCTCCTTGCCTAGCTTATTGTCTTGGGCCAAGAGTGCCCCCAAGGATTGCTCCTGGGCACTAATGTAGAGGATCAACGGCCTTCCTTGAACTGGCGCTGATAGGACTGGTGGCTTCAGTAGATAGGCTTTGATGCTTTGGAGGGCTTCTTGGCAAGCATCATCCCATTTGAACGGTGCTCCTTTCTTCATGAGGCGACTGAACGGATGGCACTTCCCGGCTAGGTTGGCGATGAATCTTTGGATATACGCCAGATGTCCTTAGGGACCTCTGAGGTCTCGCACTATCTTTGGTGAGGGCATATTGACGATAGCATCAATTTTGGATTGATCTATCTCGATGCCTCAATGTCGTACAACGAAGCCAATAAATTTGCCTGAGGAGACTCTGAATGCGCACTTGAGCGGATTCATGCGGAGTTGGTACCTTCGAAGCCGTTTGAAGATCAGCTCGAGTTCTTGTAGATGTGTCGACTTCTTCTTAGATTTCACAACAAGGTCGTCGACGTAGCACTCCACGTTTTGATGAAGAATGTCGTCGAAGATTCTCTGCATGGCTCGTTGGTAGGTAGCCCCTGCGTTTTTCAAGCTGAACGACATAACTTTGTAACAGTAGATTCCCTTTGGTGTGTGGAATGCTGTGAGCTCTTTGTCTTTGGGCGCCATCCGGATCTGGTTGTAGCCTAAGGATACGTCCATGAAAGTTAGCACCTCGTGGCCTATCGTCGCATCCACCATTAGCTTCGTGATTGGCAAGGGAAAGCCATCCTTTGGACATGCGTTGTTCAAGTCTCTGAAGTCCACGCACACTTGGATTTGACCGTTCTTCTTTTTAACTGGGACAACACTAGAGATCCATATCGGATACTTAACTTCTCGGATAAAGCCGGCTTCAATTAGCTTGTTTACTTCGCCTTCTATTTGGGGCACTAGTTCCGAGCGGTAGCGTCTTTGTCCTTGCTTGATGGCGCTAGCTCCGTGTTTGACGCTGAGCTGGTGTACTGCGATTTTGGGATCGAGACCCGGCATCTCCTTGTAGGACTATATGAAGACATCTCTATATTCTTGGAGCAGTTTGATGTATGCGGCTTTTTCTTCAGGAGTCAAAAGTGTGCTGACGAATATAGGCCGAGGCTCCGTTTCTGTGCCCAAATTGATTTCCTTCAAGTCGTCAACGGTGGACTGTCTCCCTTCTTCAAGGACCGGCAGGGCATCTTGCAACTCGCCATCCGAAGTAGAAGTATCATTGTTGTCAGTTTCGATAACGGAGATATGATTGACGGCCGCCATGGGTGGGTGGGCGGGTGTTGAAACGATGCCCTCGACTGGCATTCCCAAACGATCAAACACCGACCTCTTCTTTGGTTGCTTGACTGGCCCGAGCCTTTCGAACACGGATGTGCGCTTTAGATTTGACCGACTTTGATTGCTTTTATTTTGCTTCCGGAGTAAGGCTTGGCATCGAGCTCGTCACCGTCTTCTTTTGCTATCGGGAAGGCTGGCGTAGGTAGAGCGTGCATTGGAGATTATCGATCCTTGAGCTGCTTTGTCTACCATCTTTGCCTCAATATAGTTGGAGGTGAAGGTCTTCTTCGCTGCAATCTTGATGACCATCAGAGTTTGACTGGAGCCGATGCCTCGGCGGTTCGGGAGATTTTGTTCACCACTTTGAAACAGATGAGCTTGAGTCCTGGTCATCCCATGTGGCATTGCCGCTGGGGGAAGTGTGCCCATTTGCCTAGCGCTTCCTTCATTGTAGCCGGCTTTGAACAGTAGCTTGGCGGCATTTTGCCCCCAACTCCCTTTTGGCTTGAATTCGAGTCGACTGATGTCGGTAGATCTGCTAGGTCCGATCGGGTCTAAAGCTTGCGTCAGAGTAGGTAACGGCAATGTCATTTCTTGCAGAGTGATGACATTGGCTTTTGATAATGGCGGGACCGAATCTCTTGTCGAAGTAGAAGGTGGTCGCTCAGGTTTGCGAAGCCATTGAGGTGCGAGGAGCAGGACAGGCGTCGCTTGGACAGGCAATAGAGTATATTGCATTATTCTCGGCTTGGAGTTGATGCGCATCCTTTGTCTTGATTTCGATGCTTCCTTGACTTCGAGTATCGCCTTGTCGGAAGGTTGCATCGGTTTTGCAGGGGAGGAGCCTTATCCTGCTTCACTTCTTCAGCCTTCTGGGCTCGAGGGGCTTTAGCTAGAAGGACTTCTGCTATAAGTTCTTTTGCCTGATAGTACTTGGCATTAGGAAGGTATGCATCGGCTTTATTGAACGACTTATCATCAGCGACGATGCACTTCTCCATGCCTTCCTCGTGGTACTTGAGGCACTGATGCCAAGTGGACATTACAACACCGTTCTCATGTAGCCATGGTCTTCCCAACATGAGGCGATACGACGTCTGGTAATCAATGATGTGGAAGAGGACTGTTGTGTCGAGCGGGCCGATTGAAAGCTTCAGGCGGATGATTCCGATAATGGACTGTCCACCCTAGTTGAACCCTTGAATGACCAGCTGGCTGTGTGAGAGCTGGTCATTGGTGATGCCGAGTTACCGCATCGTCTGGATGGGCATGATGTTGACGGCGGAGCCACAGTCTAGCAGGATTCGATTCACCGGCTTCTCTTTGATGTATCCCGAAATGTAGATGGGCCGGTTGTGCAATCGTGTTCCGAGTTGCAAGTCTTCGTCCGAGAAGGTTATCATCACATCGCACGAGGCCATGGTTTTGCCCTTCTTGCCATCCTTCCTTTTCCTCTTGTAGCTGTCCGGGTCTGCCAAGGCTGCAGCCATTGCCAGACGAGCCTTCTTCGGAAGGTACCAAGCTGCTACGAGCGGCAAGTGCAGGATTGCCTCGTCGTGAGAGGCAGTGCCCTCTTTGTCGGAGTCGTCTCCCTCGTCGGTGGAGTCGTCTTCTTCAGAAGTCTCGATCTTGCCTTTTCCTTCTGACACTTTATGAACTTCGACCATACAACACGAGACCCTGATGTGCTGATCGAGTGGGAGGAAGCGATCGGGGAAGAATTCTTGCAATGTTGCTGGTTCCGGAAGGCTTTGTTGGAGGAGATCATCTGGGTTTGCCGGCGGCACTTTGAACGTCTTTCTTCCTAGGGCCTTTCTTTTCTTCTTGTAAGTTTTTCATTCGGGAAGTCTCCTCATTACCCGGTCTTGCTTATGTTGCTTTGCCTGCCGTGGCCTTCGTCTCCGAGGTAGCATGACCCATGTCTCTTCATCGATGGATTCCCCCTTGCTAAGGTGATGGTCGAGATCAGTAGCTGCGGGTTCCTTATTGGTCGAGGAGGCTTGTTCTTCCGGAAGCTCTACTGACTCGTCTTCCGATCCCCAACCGGTGGACTTGATTTCTTTGATCAAAACGGATAGAGGTGTAGAGTAGAGGACGTAATAGTCAAACTTGCCTGAAGGCTGGCCGAGTAGACCGACTTCTGGATCTCCTTGCTCATATCTCTTTTGGAGAGCGCGTTGGGATGTAGCTTGATTGGGAGGAACTTGCTCTTCCGAAAGCTGATCCACTAGCTCGTCTTTCGATCCCCAGCCGGTGGGCTTGATTTCTTCGGTCGAAACGGATGGAGGCTTTGAGTAGAGAACGTAATAGTCAAATTTGCCCGAAGGCTGGCCCAACAGACCGACTTCTGGATCTCCTTGCTCATACCTCTGTTGGAGAGTACGTTGAGATGTGACTTTACTTGGGGGAGGTGCTAGCGTGCGCGATGGTTGCTCCCGGGGCAATGGCGTTTCATCCTCAACGAGCATAGGAGCACATTGTCATTGCTTCGAAACCTTCAGTTGGGAAGCTGACTTCGTGATTGGCCTTTGGCGGTTGACGCGCAATTTGGACATTCTATGTCGTGTAGCAACGAGTACCGGCGGAAAGGATCCAAAGGTGATGGACGTCATGTTGGCCGTAGCGACCTCCCCGGAGTCGATCTCGATCTTCCCTTGCTTTGCGAGCGCCATGATTCTTTCTTTGAAAAAAAAGCATATTTCGATGGGATGGCTAACCACTCGGTGGTATTTGCAGAAAAGATGGTCGTCCACGCGATGCATCTGCTCGGGTCTCTTTGAGGGAGGAAGCTCTATCATCTTCTCCTGCAGCAACTGGTCGAACATGGAGAAGACTTCCGAGTCCGGAAGGGATACTCTTTTGCTTCGAGCTCCTCGAGAGTCATCCTTTGTCTTTGCAGCGGAGGCAGCGATATGGCGGCTCCTTTTCCTCGATTCAGCTTGCCGCCGATCTTGAGCGGCTTGGAGGTCGAAGCGACGTCGGCAACGTTGACTTGCTTCGGTTTCGGTACCGACGGTTTGTCCTTCTTCTTCCCCTTCAGGAAGTCCTTGTTCTTTGAGTCTCCGTGGTTTCCTAGGCTGAGTTCCATGTCGTGAGCCCGAGTTGTGAGTTCTTCAAAGGACCGAGGCTTGATACCTTTGAGGATGTAGAGTAGGCCCCACTGCATGCCTTGGGTGCATATCTCGATGGCCGAGTCTTCAAACAAGTGGTCTCGTGAATTCAGGGTGAGGTTCCTCCACCTGTCGATGTAGTCGATCACCGGCTCATCCTTCCTTTGCTTGACGACAGTAAGCTCGGTCATGCTGACGATGCATCTGGTGCTGTAGAAGTGATTGAGGAACTCCCTCTCCATCTAATCCCAACTGTCGATAGATCCTGGAGGAAGATCCACTAGTCGAATGCATTGCCTTTGAGGGTGCGAACGAACTGTTTCACCATCTCATCTCCGTATGTGCCAGCATTGTTGCAGGTTTTGATGAAGTGAGCAACGTGCTGCCGTGGATTTCCCTTCCCGTCGAAGTGCTGGAACTTTGGTGGCTGGAACCCGATGGGGAAGCGCAGCTGCTGGATCCTTGCGGTGTAAGGCTTTGAGTATGCCACCGTGATCGGAGGAAGACTACCGCCATGGAAACGCATCATGTCGGCCACCAATGCTTGTATTTGCTAAGCATTCATTGTTGCTGTCGCCGGAGATTGGGCAGCCATCGAGACTGGCATCGGAGATACGACTTCCGCTGGGACGGGAACTAAGGAGAGCGCTGGAGTAGTCACTGGAACGGTTGGAACAACCTCTGCAAGAGCGAGAGTTGAAGACGGAGCTGGAGTGGCTACTGGAGAAGCCAGAGGTTGATCGACCGTTATAGCATCCCTTGCGCTTAGCTTTTGAAGCAAAGTGTTGATGTGACGATCCTTTTCTTCCATCATCTGGGTGATTTCAGCCATGTGCTTATTCATTTGTATGACTTGGAGCTGAAGAGCAGACGGAGGATGATGACAGAGGATGTCTCGATGTTGCATGCCTGCATCCTCGCCGTCATCGTCGGAGATGTAGTTGCGCCGACTCGCCTCTGCTTGATGATTAACGTTTGCCCCCTGCAGAGGAGGTGCAACGTCCGTTGGAGAACCCGAACGGGCTCGGGGTTGGGGCTGGTCCTCCCTAAACTTATGGACATGGATTCCAGGATCGAGGCTCGTTTCTTCATGCACTAAGGCCTCGTTGGTGCTTCGACGAGCATCTTCGGTAGTAGTTTCTGGTGTGAAGACATCCGCAAGAGTTCGAGTACGCCGAGTATAGACGTGTACCATCGGGGGAGCATCACCCTCCGGGTTTACTGGACCACCGTGTCAGAGTAGAGGAGCCTCGGCGATGGGCGAAAGGCTTGGAGCAAACGTATCGTTGCTTGTCCCGGCCATTGCAAACTTGAAGCAACTCCTTCAGACATACAGATAAAAGGAGAGGAGGTCCCACCGGGCGTGCTAGAAATCTGTATACGCAGAAAAAGATCCAGGTCATGTTTATTACAAACACACGAAGATTACAAGGGCCGGGACCCGGGGACTCGGGGGTGGTGAGCCGGGTGCCGCGAATATTGATCAGGAGATTGTGGGAGAGATCCTCTGGAGGGTCCCTTTGATCCGCGTCTCCATATGGTATTCGTGCGAGAGCTCTGAAGGGGTTGCCCAGGACAGAGGTCTTTACAGTGTGAGGGTTTTTGAGTGGCTAAGGAGTATCTGTCGTTGCTTTTGTCCCTTCCATGCTTCGTGCTTTCTCGGCTAGGGTGCTTTTGGCTTCGTTCCTCGGTCTTCGTGTCTTCCTTGATCTTTGCTTGACCTCGGCGTCCTTGATCGTCGGTTCGCGGTGTCGATCGTGCTTTCAGCGTCGGCTTTGGCTTTGGCTTTTGGCTTTGGCGTGGCTCTGGCTTTTGCTTTGCTTTGGCGCTTGCGCTTGGACGTAGACGAGGGGAGACTTGCGATGCTTTCGTTCTTCCGGACTTTGTATCGTATCGGCTAAAACGTGCGGTGCTTTTGCTCATGACCGGCGTAGTCGCTTGGCTTTGGCACTTGCGTTGCTTTGGCGTGGGCTTTACCGGGCCTTTTGCTTTGGCTTCTTGCGTGGGCTTTTGCTTCGGCGTCGACTCGATATTCTTCTCGAACGATGGTGGCTACTTCTTCAAGGCTTCTGGCTTCCTCGACGATTTAGGTGTTGGCTCGACTTTTCTTCTTCTCCGGGCTTCTTTGGCGTGATCGAAGTCGAAGGGTACCTTTGAAGACGGCGAGGGTGGCACCGATCTCCGTGCGATGGTTGTAGCGTCGGCTTTGCTTTGAAGACGATGGGTGTAGTGACGACTTTGCTTCTCTTCTTCTCCTGGCTTCTTTGGCGTGATCGGATTCGAAGGGTTCCTTTGAAGACGATGGGGGTAGCATTAATCTCCATGCGACGGTTGTAGCATCGGTTTTACTTTGAAGACGACGGGTGTAGTGACGCTTCGGGTGTTCCTCTCCAAGCTTTCTTCTTCGTGGATGGAGTGGACGTTTGTCGAAGGCGACGGGTGATAACGCTTCAGTCTTATTCTACGGGCTTTTGGGCTTGATCGGAGTCGAAGGCTTGTTGGAGACGACAGGGTGGTGCCGCTCTGATCTTCTTCTCCGGCCTTTGCTTCTGGCGTCTTCGGAGTCGAAGGGTTCTTCTTCTCCGAGCTTTCTTTTTCGTGCACGGAGTCGAAGGCTTGATCTTCTTGTGCAAGGGTCTTCACGTTGATGAGGGCTTTCAATGGACTAAGCCGGTCCCGAAGGGATAGGCTTGCCCGTGCCTCGTGAAGCCTTGGGTCGATGAAGAGCGCGTCTCCTCTTCTGCAGAGCTTCCTCGCTTTGTCTTCAGCTTCGACCTCTTGAGCCTTCCCCCTCCCCCTCTATTTATAGGTGAAAGGGGGAGGGGAGAGATATGGGAAGTTTATTTGAATCCCTTTAATATCTCTCCCATAATTACCCCAAGATTTATTCTTCCTTTGAAGAGAGGAATAAACCTTTACTTCCTTTTCTGGCGGAGTAGTTATGGCTCAATCTTCTTTGAATTTATTTTGAATCTTGCACATAAAGTCGATGGCGACCCGGCTTCGTTTCTTGTCCGTCGGATCGAGGGATCGATGTAGATCCACACTTATGTAGACGTCATACGCAACCTCCCCCTGTGCATGGCGGTATTTGTTTTCTTCTTTTCTTCTTTTCTTTCCTTTTTTTTCTTTCTTTCTTCCTTTTCCTTCTTTTCTTTTCTTTCTTTGCATGGCCGGTCACCTTCTTAATGGTTCAGATTTCCATAAGGGGCACCGGGTGGGCCCCACTTGGGGTGGCCCCTTGTTTGGTGCGGGTCAGGTCCGGTTTGCATATCGGGTTTGCTTCCGAGTCGGTGCATGCGAGTCGGGTCCGAGTCCGAATTCGTGTCGGGTTTGCCTCTGCATTGGTGCATGCAAGTCGGGTCCGGGTCTTTGTGTGTGTCGGGTTTGCCTCCGCATTGGCGTATGCGAGTCGGGTCCGGGTTAGACACAATTTGTGTGTCTACATATATATACAGTATAAAGTCTATTACAATTAAGAAAAATTATGTCCTTATTTGTAAAAATAGATATCATATATTGGTCCCTTAAGGTCTAAATAGTTAAATATATAAATAATATATATGAAATAGCAAAAACTGACCATACCGAGCGCCCGGAATGGTTCGGATACCTAGGGTCCATATATTGATCGACCGGTTTGGTTGTAGATCGGGCTTACAATATAGAATTTAAATGAACGGTGCATATTAAATCAGACAGTTAAATATATGTGAATGCATACAAAGATAGGCGGGTCGGGTCTATACTGTGCAGTCGGGTCGAGCTTGCACTATACAGTCGGGTCTGTATTAACACAGTCGGGTCGGGTCTGCACTATGCAGTCGGGTTTGTATTCATACAGTCGGGTCGGGCCTGCACTATGCAGTCGGGTTTGGTTTGATTGTGATTGGATTTAAAACCCAATTAGAAAACCAGATAAGAACTATTCACCTTCTTCTCCAATGGAATCGAGAAGAAGGGAAACCTTAGCTACTGTACCACGCCACCGCCACCCTGTGTGAAGCAGCTTAGGCCACCGCCGTTCGCGCACGTCGTCGTGATTTGCACGCCAACATTTTTGGCCGCCGTCGTGGTTGTCGCGGTCGCTCGCTGCCCGGAGCCCGCCGTCGAACACCGCCTGGAGTCCGACGCCGATCCAATCGCGCGCGGAGGTGCTGGGTTGTGACGACGGTCGGAGATAGCCAGGTATGGCGTGGTAGGAGGGTGGTTGTAAGACAAAAATCGAGGTAGTCGATGCCTACCTTTGCTCTCTCGTGCCGAGATCCCAAGGTTCAGACCAGCCGTTGTTTTTTTTGATGGCCCTTTACGGAAGAGTTACTGAACTAGATGGACCGGGTTGGTTGTCGCGGTCCTGGTCAGACCGGGCGACTCAACCAAGAGGCTTGACAGGGTTGGTGGTGAACCTAGCCTCATTCTCATGTGGACCCAATAACCGGTGGATGCCCTGATGGGTTGTGTTTAGCGATTGGACACATCTATTATAAATAGATGTGCAGGGGTGAAGTCCCGATACGCACGTCTTCAGAGCCGCCGTTGTGAATCCAGAGGGATTCAGGAGGACCCATCGAATCTGCGGGAGACGGCAGCGTGTGGAAGATCTTCACCCGGTATTGCGATCGATCTCTCTTTTCACACGAAGGTATGTTCTTCATCCAAGACGACGATCTCGGTCTGTCGATCGGGGTTGTTCTCGTGTAGAAAACCCAACAATTGGTATCAGAGCATAGTTTTAGACCTTGTTCGTCGATTTTGGATGACGATCGTTGTTTCGAGATCGAATATCTTCCATAATTTTTTATACATATTTCTTTTCGGTTTTGATCCGTGCCGGCCGGACATGACCCTGGGATTTTGATCCCGTCGGAGATCCCGGGCCGGCGCGGGCGCGCAGGCTGCAGGCTCCGGCGTGTGAGCAGCAGCGGGCGTGGCTGCTGGCTTCGGCGTGCAGCGCGGGCGTAGGCGGCGGGCTCCGGCGTGCGAGCAGCAGCGGGCGCGGTGGCTGGCTATGGCGCACAGAGCGGGCGCGGCGGCGGGCTATAGCGCGCAGTGGCAGCGGCCGCCAGCTCCGGCGGCCGGCCCTGGCGACGCGCAGGCGGCGGCTGCATGTGGGCATGGGGACAGTGGCGGCGGGTTAGGGTTTTGTCCCGATTATTTTGGGGAAGATGAACAGGGTTCATCAATTTTTGGGTTTTGTTGGGTGTAAACCCGACAGCACTAAACCCTTATATCGACCCGTTTATCACTTGATGGCTGAACCCGACCCGAGATGTATTATGGCAAACCTTGTTGTCCTTGAGGGTTTAAATCCGACTGCCATACAAACCCGACCCTACTTGCATTAGTGCACATCCATTCGGATTTGCAACAACTAAACCCGAACCACTGGTTCGGGCCCAGTACCTGGACCAGGGCCAGGCCCAATGCTGACCCAGACCCGAACCCCGGTTCAGGCAGACCCAGGCCCAGGCCCAGATCAGCAATACTGTATTCGACTGTTAGGCTTAATCTGATCCGTCAATTATGGTTATGTGATTTTAGGCCTAATCGGGGTCCGATCTGATTGATCCATATATGGATCTTAGCTAATTGGACCGTTCCGGACACATCGGTACGGTCCGATTTCACAAATTCGGATTGTTTTACAACTTGATGCATATATGGTACAAATAATAAATATTTTAATGTTCCAATATGTCATCTTGTGCCAATTTTAAATTATTGATTTTATCACATGTGTAAGGTAGTCATACTGCAATTGTAAATGTACCCTGATGATATTAAAGGTTTCATGCTTCCCTGCTAGTAGGCACACACATAATATGTAATTGATAGCTGATGGCTGCCATTGAACCCTATTGGGTATATATTGGCATTGTACTATATATATTAGGTCTTCCATGGGGTTTAGAGAAGACCAAGTGACCGTCTGAGGCTCACTTTCGAAATGAGTCGGATTTGCCCAAAGGTAGGCGGCTCATGGAGACTGTGGGTAGTCGGATTGGAGGGCTTCCACTAGGGTCACTAGGCATCCTATTGTACTAGGGTTTGATTCTGCCCAAAGGTGTTTCAGACTACTGAGTGCAGTAGAATGAGCAGAATAGTAGCCTACGATTGGGGAAGATAGGATAACCCTTCTTCCCAAAGGTGTTGGATAGTGTCCGACTCAACCCTATTACAGCTGACTAGGTCTGTGCACGTTTCTATACGTGACTTAGGAAATTGAAGCACATCAAGGGATCTGGCCAAAGCTGAGTCTTGATGGTATGAGGGAGTTGTCCTAGAAGAGAACTTAGCACATGAAGTTCTCTTCGGTTGATTTGAATTATAATCCCTAATTCATGTCAACATATATGTGTGAATAGTATCAAACTATCACTAAATTTGTAATTCTCTTTTCAGAGATGGATTTGTTAGCTATTTCGAAGAATCTAGCTGGTATTGAGCCCTTGAATGGCTCTAATTATTCATCTTGGAAGATAAATATTGAGATCTTGCTTGGTTGTATGGATTGTGACTTTATGCGTATAGAGCCAAAGTTGGCAGAGCTTATAGATGCTTCTACTGAGGCCCGATAGACCCACTTTGCTAAGTGGGAGAAAACGAACCGTTTCTCTTTAATGATGATTAGGGCCACTATTAATGAGGAGCTTCGAGGTGGCATTGCCAGTCCCGAGACTGCAGCAGAGTTGATGACATTGTTGGAAACACAATTCGTAGGGACTAAGAAGTCCATGCTGTATGACAATATGCTTCAGATCATGAATCTGAAGTATGACGGCAATGGCAACGTTCCTGAGCATATTCTTAAGCTCTTGAAGCTGGCCACAGGCATCAGAGAGTAGGGTCTTCAGCTTGAGAAGAAGCTTCTGTTTTTCATTGTAGTGATCTCCCCTCCCAAAGTCTTTTGACATTTTGAGGTGAATTTTAATGCCTAAGAGACCTAATGGGACCTCAATCGGTTTATCACCCTGTGCGTCGTTGAGTAAAAACGACTGAATGGAGGGAAGAAGGGATATGAGAATCTTGGCTTTAGTGGTTCTGGAATGAAGTCATTCAAACCGAGATTTCTGTAGCAGACATTAGTCTGTTGTGAGTTCAATACCGTAGATATACCGTCAAATTGTTAGTAGATTGACTCAGGACCTTTTGTTCATGTGTCCCATGCTTTGTATGGGCTCAAGAGCAGAAGAAGACCCAGACCGAAGAATAGGTTTTTTCTCAGTAATGATAACTCGTTGAGTATAGTGGCGATTTGCAACTACTTGGTGGTGTTGGACTAGGGTCTTATTCTGGTGTAAGATGATGTTTTCTACCTTTCGATCCGGTCGAAGCGTTCCTTTCTAGCAGAGGATTCTGCTGTGCTTTGGCACAAGAGACTAAGCCACATCTCTAGGAAGAGAATAGAGGCCTTAGTGCAAGATGAGTTTTTACCTAGTCTGGACTTTTCAGACTTTGGTACTTATATGGACTGCCTCAGAGGGAAGATGACTGAGCAGAGAAAGCTCACAGCTACCAGAGCTTGAGAGCTCTTAGAGTTGATCCACACGGATATTTATGGTCCATTCCCAGTCAAAGCTCGTGGTGGTCAGTTTATTTCATCACGTTCATCGACGACTTCTCTAGATATACCTATGTGTATCCACCATAAGTCAGAGGCTTTGGAGGTCTTCCAGACATTCCAGTTGGAGATGGAGAAACAACTTGATAAGAAGATCAAGGTAGTTTGCTCATATCGTGAAGGAGAATATTTTGAAAGGATGAACCAGGATGGTGTGAATCATGGCCCTTTATGGTGTGAATCATGGCCCTTTCTCTGAGTATCTGAGGCAGCAGGGGATTGTTCCCCAGTATACCACACCTGGCACTCCTGAGCAGAACGGTGTGGCAGAGAGGAATAATAGGACTTATCAGGAGGCTGTTCGTAGCATGATGAGTCACTCTTCTCTTCTAGAGAAGTTTTGAGGAGAAGCTTTGAAGACAGCGGTTTATATTCTGAATCGTATGCCTTGCAAAGCTGCCCCAAAAACCCCTTACAAGATATGGAAAGGTTCAGCTCCTAGCCTCCATCGTTTGCATGTTTGGGGTTGCTCGGCAGAGGCTAAGCTCTATAATCCAAAAATAAAGAAGTTTGATTTCTGCACAGTTCGATGTTTCTTTATTGGCTATCCTGAGAGATCGAAGGGTTTTCGGTTCTATTGTCTTTCCAGACCATTGGAGATAGTATAGACCAATAGGGCCATATTTCTGGAGGATGCAGAATTCAGTGGGAGCCAACGACCATTTGATACTCTTTTCAGAGAGAACTCTTCGGAAGGTATTATGCTAGTGCCATTTTTTTTTTCAATTGTTCAGCCAGAGTTATAGCAAATACAACTCCAGCACCTGCTGAGACTGTGGCTGAGGTTGACCCACTACCAGTTCAGGCTGTACTGGTTCAAGATACTCCAGTGAAGCCAGTCCAGTCGAGGAGGTCAGATCGACAGCGTAGGTCAACTGTTAGGATTGATGTGTTCTAAGCTTGTAAAACTTTATGTTTTGGTCTAATAAAGATTGATAGTTATTAATATATGAGATGCATATAGGTGCGTAACATAGTTACGTGTTCTTTAAAGAACAGAGAGCCATGGTTATATGGTAGTCCACTGAGTTGAAGACTAAGTGGATTGGTCCCGTATAACCTAAATAAGTTCGCAGCTATGATCAGGTTGGTCGCCTCATCATGTTAAGCTGTTGGCGATGACAGTTCATGGGATGTCTTCACCATGGTCATCACCAGGCACAGTGTCTGTGGCTGAACGGAACTAACACGGTGTACAGATCAGTGAGCAGACACTGGTACACTAAGCCGTGTTTCTGCTTAGGGTAAAACGGTCCTAAACCCTGAGGAGCCACGTCTGATGGACTAACCAGTTGCGTGGTGCTTTGGCGCACCAATGTGTGAGGGTCCATATGCAGTGATCCAAAACCACGGTGTACTGGGTTACCCGACTGGCGTTGCATTAGCGTGTCACTCCTGCAGGCCATCCACACCCCTGATGGGAGGTGCGTTCCTTGGTGTGACTTACACTGTACCAAACCCAGGCCTGGTGGTCATCAGTTTGACTGTTGACCGGGTTCGATTACTCGACGGGGTAATCAGAGGTACGATGTATAGGTCAACCTGGAAGGAACCAAGTCATATGATCGTTCGAGTCTGACGGTAGTCTTCACCGCTCGAAGTGAATCATGGCATCAAGTGGAGGGAGAGCGGGTTTACCACTACTAAGCGGAGAGCAGGGGTATGATGGAGAACATAGTAAGTCTGGGTGAATTGGAGTGCAGCCTGCGTCGCACTCTGGGTGGCTACGCAGGTTAACTCGAGCTCAGAGGATCGATGGTACACTCGGGTAGTGTGTCGATCGAGCTTGAGTTAGAAGCCATGAACCCCGGTCCCTGATGGTTCCACCTTATCAACATTATGTACGGTTCTTGAACCGTCTCCTCGGAACACCATAAGCAGGAGGAAGAAAGAAGTATGCGCTCCGTGTGTGCTTGGCACTAGAGCACGGTAGATGCGTAACTACATACGAGTACTAAGGGTTGAGCCCGGGATTAGTACAGAGTCGTATGTAGTAATCCTTAGCCATAAGTGAACTTCGCTGCATAGGTGCGATGCACCGGGGTATGTTGCGAGTTGACTAGTTGACTTTGCTAGAGGCACCTTCCGGTGGCCTCAGTTAATAGTAAGTAACTAGTAGATATCACTTAAATAATGGCCGTTAGGTATCGCACACTAGAAATGGTCAAAATGAGGCGTCGGGGCGTTTTGGTAAAAACCTCACTCTGCCGGACCTCACTGTTGGCCAACCTCACTGGTGTGACACCTTGCTAGGGCCGGCCCTATGATGTAGGGATAAGAATCCCTCATCTATAGGGCCGGCCATATGGATAGGGATGGGGCGATAAATCGGTTAAAATCGAGCCCTAAAAAGTAGGAAAACGGATAAATACGCGGAGAGATAAAAGGGAGATAATGGAGAGATAATGAGAGGGGGTTAATATCCCCTTGGATCCTTATCCAAGGGGTGTTGGCCGGCCCTATAAAGGCACCTATGGGCGCCGGCCCCATGCACAAGAAAAACCGAACCCCCTCTCTCTCATCTCTCTAGTTCTCTCCCTAATCTCTCTCCGTTTCCCGCTTGCTACTTCGTCTTCCTTGCGTGGAGTTTTGAAGAAGGAGAAGGGTCGTTCTTCGGAGGCACTCAGAGATCCGAGAGCGATGTTCCGTGCATCGTGTGAGATCGGGTGAACAAGAAGGTAACATCTCCATTCGTACCGTCGGCATCTTCGCGAACGATCTTCCGTCTCCATCGACAAAGAAGACAATCCTCCGCGGTTAAAAGATCCGTACGAAAGGTATGTGTAATCTAACATGTAGATCTAGCGAGCATTATGATTTGCATCCATGCTAGTTAATCATTACGCTAGATTGCCGTTAGGGGTTTTCGATTCTCGTGCATACACATGCACACATATGTAGATTAGTTTCTGTGAAAAATTAAATCGTGTAACGTGCACCATGAACGGTCTTTCGACCGCCAAATCGTTTCCGCTGCGAGCCTCTGACCCGGATTAACTTCCAACAATTGGTATCAGAGCCGCATTAGTGGTGTGCGTTTCACGTTTTTTTCATGAAACGAACATGTGGGCGCATGATGAATGCGTGAGATCATCGGGGTTCATACGCTTAGATCATGCATATATATAGATTGTGCTTGTTCTATTAATCATTCTTGCAGGGCGCCGCTATAAAAAATCTAGATCTATGCTTTGTGCTTGCTACCGGGGGTCGGACCCCGAGTTAGCAATTGTCTGGATTTGCTTTCTGTGTGTGGATATGTTATTGAGCCATAGATTGGGCGAGCGATGGGGTTTGTCCATCCTCGGTTTCCCATGGCCTTTTTCTAGGTGTGTTTTCTTTTCTTTTTAGGAAATTGTGTACGACCGAGCACTTGCTCGTAACGTACTAGACTTTTTCAGTTACAGATCGAGAAGAAAGACGTGCCAAAGAAATCCACCATCGGGAGCGGAAGCGGAACCCTGGAGGATGAAGACGATCCGGCAAAGTGTTCGCAAGCGCGACGGAGGAGCCGGACCGAGGAACCTTGCGAAGAAAGCTAGAGGCCTGCGCTGTGCTAATTAGGTTCAGGGGTCGGACCCTGAACTTAATTCAGTTTTTATGGTTGCTTTCTTTAATTAGTTCTTTATGCTTCATATCGAACCCCGATGAGATAATATGATTATCAGTTTTCAGAGGGATGCCTTTCCCCTCCGGTCCAAGCGACTGTTTGAGGTTAGGATCCCGCTAGATGACGCCTATTATTTAGTTGACTTTTGATGTTAGTGGGATCCCATCACATATGGTTATGCCACCATTAGGAGAGCACCCGACTAGTCGGGTGTGCCTATTTGGCCAGCATCGAAATCAAAGATGAGATGGAGATCCATTGAACATCAATTGTCAAATCTATAAGCGAGGCGCCATGACTAGTGGGAGTCCTTTCCAGTGAGTCTGACTCTAGGATTAGCTCCAGAGCATTAGCGTGATAACCAATTTTGCAAAGCATCGATACTCTTGGAATATGTAATGTGACCCTTGAATGGAGAAATCCACTTGAGGCAGGGACTATGATATTCCGAGAGTGATTAATGCTAGGCGAAAGGTTTGAACGCTAGTGGGAGCATGGTGTGACCAGGGTCTAGTATTTAGGAGGTCGCTACCTTTGCATTTGCATAAATTCATACTCGCAAAATAACCCTCAGATTTATAAGGGATGCAAGAGAGGACTTTTATAAGATCCTCTGGCCTCCACGGCCAGTCGTTTTGTGTTTGGGTGGGGATGCATAACTTCACACCCCCTAGGGTGGGAGCTGTGTGTTTCCATGCCAAATTACTTAATGACCTCCCTGTGGATATGGCGATTACGGGGCCAGGAGAGAAGGGCTTTTCATCCCACCCTAGTGGGGGCCGCATGAACTCCCGTGTCGTAATTGCTTAGGCTCGTGGGTAAGCATCCTAAGTACACGTGAGGTATTCGTTGCGAAGACAACGGTGATCACGTGGTACTGGCCGAAAGATAACCATGGTCCATCACAGCCCTTAGTTGGCAGATTTAGATAGGGTCAAGGAAAAGGCCCGTGTGAGCGGATTGACGCTGTATGATGCCCCCTAGGGCAGGTACAGTCGATTCCGAGATCTTACATACATGGTTAATTAATCCATGGTAATGACTTCGCTTGAGGGTAGCGTCGACATATGGATATAATTAGCTTGTTTTAAAAATCCATAAAATAAGTTTTTATGCATACTCATTATTCAATCTTTATTTTTAGATGACTAAGTTAGACCCCCTGTCCGCCATCCTAAATGACCACAAACTTACCGGTCCCAACTATGAGGACTGGAAGCGCAACCTGTACCTGGTCCTAAGGATTGGTAAACATATGTCAGCCCTTAATGACCCTGAGCCAGATTTGCCAGGACCCAATGCCACAGAGGCACAGTTAAAGGCATTCACTGACTGGAAGGAATCCAATGAGATATGTAAATGCTATATAATAGCATCCTTGCAAACAACTCTGCAGAAGCAAGTCGAGGAGATGCCCGACGCTTCTGACATGATGTTGTATTTGAAGGAGATGTTTGAAGGTCACAATCGCGTTACGCGATACCTTACCATCAAGAAACTCGTCGGCACTAAGATGTCCAATGGGACGCTGGTTCGGGAACACATGATGAAAATGTTTGGGTTCCAGAACGAACTAGCCACCATGGACATTGTGCTAGAAGGCGAGGTAATGACAGACATCTTCCTCTCGTCACTGTCTGGAGCCTTTGAAGGCTTTGTCACCAACTTTAATTTGAACAAGTTGGCTATGACAAATGCAGAGCTTCTGGGAGCTCTCCAGGCAGCTGAGGATGGCTTCAAGCAGAAGGGCGAAGCACTTCACGTGCAACGCAGATCCTTCAAGAAGCCTGGTAAACCTCAGGGCAAGAAACATAAAAGGAAACCTAAGTCATTGCCTGTGCAGGACTCTGCTGGAGCCTCTGGGTCTGGAGAATCAAAGAAACCGGACACGAAGTGCTTCCGGTGTGGCCAGAAGGGTCATTGGAAGAAGGACTGCAAGAAGCCTCAGAATGCTGGTGAAGGGGTTTCGGGAAAGCAGAAGATTGCTTGATGGAGAAGTGACCCTGAGCATGGGAACTGAGGCCGTGGCTGCTGCTGAAGCTATTGGAGATGTTAATCTTAGTTTTTCGAATAATAAGACTTTGACACTTAGAGATGTCTTTTATGTACCGTCCTTGCGACGTAACTTAATTTCTGTTTCTTCTTTAGGTAATGAAGGTTATTCAGTTTATTTTGATGCTTCTGGTGTGTCGTTTAAACTGAATGGAACTTTTATAATAAGAGGAATGGTTCAGAATCATCTCTATGTTGTAAGTCCTAAATTTGAAAAAGATAACATAATAACTTCAGCATTTAATGTTAATTCATCTAAGCGTAAGAATCCTTCGGAAAATTTAACCCACCTGTGGCACTTACGACTTGGGCATATTACCTTAGATAGGATCCATAGAATGGTGAAGGCTGGGCTTCTGGAAACAGATCCTACGGAGATCCTTCCCACCTGTGAATCCTGCCTGGAAGGCAAGATGACCAAGAGGTCCTTTAAAGGCAAAGGAGTAAGAGCTACCGAGGTGTTAGAGTTAATCCATTCGGATGTATGTGGATCCATGAACGTCAAGGCGATAGGAGGCCATGAGTATTTCATCACATTCATTGATGATTACTCAAGATATGGTTACATTTACCTGATGCATCGGAAGTCGGAATCCTTTGACATATTCAAAGAGTTCAGGGCTGAAGTAGAAAAGCAGACAGGTAAATATATAAAAACCCTTCGATCTGATCGAGGAGGTGAATACCTATCTGACGAGTTCCTAGGGTATATGGTGGAGCATGGGATAAAATCCCAGTTAACTGCTCCAGGTACCCCACAACAGAATGGAGTTTCCGAGAGAAGGAATCGAACCTTGTTGGACATGGTTCGTAGCATGATGAGTTACGCCAGTTTACCAATGACCTTTTGGGGATATGCCCTACAAACAGCAGTTTATATTCTGAATCACGTTCCGTCTAAGTCAGTGCCTCTGACCCCTAGAGAACTGTGGTCAAAGCGAAAGCCATTGATACAGCATTTCAGAATATGGGGATGCCCTGCACATGTGCGAAGGGATAAGAGGGAAAAGATGGAATCTAAAACCAGAGTATGCTTATTTGTAGGGTATTCCAAGGAGACCAAAGGTGGTCTATTTTATGATCCTGAGGAAAAGAAAGTGATCGTTTCTACGAACGCCTATTTCCTAGAATAGGATTATATTGTGGACCACAAACCTACTAGTAAAGTAGTTCTGGATGAGCTACTGGGTACTAGATCAGAGAGCGCATCCAAAAGCATAATGGGAGCTGACATTACAGATAATAATATACTAGATACTGTAGAACCTATTAATCCTGTAACACCACCACCACCTCGTCGCAGTGGGAGAAACATCAGAGCTCCTGACAGATACTATGGAGAAACCTTATTGGTTGATCCAGAGGGTCAGGAGGATGACCCACTGAGCTACGATGAGGCAGTGGGAGCTTCTGACAGCTCTGACTGGCAAAAGGCTATGGAGGTAGAAATTGAATCAATGTCCCATAACGCAGTCTGGACTCTTGTTACACCATCATCCAATATTAAACCTATTGGGTGTAAGTGGGTGTATACGAAGAAGAGAGGATCCGATGGTACAATAGAGACTTATAAAGCTAGATTAGTTGCCAAGGGTTACACCCAGAGAGAAGGGATCGACTTTGACGAAACCTTCTCGCCGGTAGCTATGATAAAGTCTATTCGGATCCTCCTATCCATTGCAGCCCATTATGACTGGGAGATCTGGCAAATGGATGTCAAGACAGCATTCCTTAATGGAAATTTGGAAGAAGACATTTATATGATTCAGCCACCAGGCTTTGAGTCAGAGGGTCAGGAACATCTAGTTTGCAAGTTGCAGAAGTCCATTTATGGACTAAAGCAAGCATCTAGAAGTTGGAACATCCATTTTGATCAGGCAATCCAGTCATATGGATTTACTCAAAACGAGGATGAACCATGTGTATACAAGAGGACTGATAAGACCACAGTAGTATATTTGATACTTTACGTAGACGATATTCTGCTCATTGGAAATGATGTAGGAACATTGTCAACGGTAAAGGTCTGGTTGTCAACACAGTTCGATATGAAAGACCTAGGTGAAGCGAGTTATGTTTTGGGGATCAAGGTAACACGTGATCGCCAGAACAGGATTCTCTCCCTGTCACAGGCTGCATACATAGATAAGGTTATGGCTAGATTTGACATGCAAAACTCCAAGAAGGGTTTTGTGCCATTTAGACATGGCATAAAACTGTCTAAGGATCAATGTCCTAAGACACCTGAGGAGAGAGCAGAAATGCAGAAGATACCTTATGCCTCGGCATTGGGTAGTCTAATGTATGCTATGCATTGTACAAGGCCAGATATCTGTTTCGCAGTAGGCATGATGGGTCGGTTTCAGTCGAATCCGGGTCCAGATCACTGGACAGCTGTGAAGTGTATACTCAAGTACCTTCGTAGAACAAGGGACTATGAGTTGGTATACACTGGACAAGAACTGACGCCGATTGGATATACAGATTCTGACTTTATGTCAGATTTGGAATCCAGAAAGTCGACATCAGGTTTTGTGTTTATGCTAGGAGGAGGAGCGGTTAGTTGGCAGAGTGTGAAGCAGAAATGTATCGCAGACTCTACCACAGAGGCTGAGTACGTTGCAGCGTGCGAGGCAGCCAAAGAGGCGGTATGGCTCAAGAAATTCCTTACGGATTTGGGATGTGTACCAGAGGCCCAGTTACCTATTGTGCTTTACTGCGACAATAGTGGGGCAGTAGCACAAGCCAAGGAGCCAAGACATCACCAAAAGGGGAAGCACATCGAGCGCAAGTTCCACTTGATTCGGCAGTTTCAAAAGCAAGGGCGAGTAGCGGTGACGCAGATTGCATCTACAGATAATGTTGCTGATCCTTTCACAAAGGCAATACCTACCAAGGCATTCGAGCGACATGTGGACGCGATGGGAGTCAAAACCGTTTTGCTTCGCTAGACCAAGTGGGAGATTGTTAGGATTGATGTGTTCTAAGCTTGTAAAACTTTATGTTTTGGTCTAATAAAGATTGATAGTTATTAATATATGAGATGCATATAGGTGCGTAACATAGTTACGTGTTCTTTAGAGAACAGAGAGCCATGGTTATATGGTAGTCCACTGAGTTGAAGACTAAGTGGATTGGTCCCGTATAACCTAAATAAGTTCGCAGCTATGATCAGGTTGGTCGCCTCATCATGTTAAGCTGTTGGCGATGACAGTTCATGGGATGTCTTCACCATGGTCATCACCAGGCACAGTGTCTGTAGCTGAACGGAACTAACACGGTGTACAGATCAGTGAGCAGACACTGGTACACTAAGCCGTGTTTCTGCTTAGGGTAAAACGGTCCTAAACCCTGAGGAGCCACGTCTGATGGACTAACCAGTTGCGTGGTGCTTTGGCGCACCAATGTGTGAGGGTCCATATGCAGTGATCCAAAACAACGGTGTACTGGGTTACCCGGCTGGCGTTGCATTAGCGTGTCACTCCTGCAGGTCATCCACACCCCTGATGGGAGGTGCGTTCCTTGGTGTGACTTACACTGTACCAAACCCAGGCCTGGTGGTCATCAGTTTGACTGTTGACCGGGTTCGATTACTCGACGGGGTAATCAGAGGTACGATGTATAGGTCAACCTGGAAGGAACCAAGTCATATGATCGTTCGAGTCTGACGGTAGTCTTCACCGCTCGAAGTGAATCATGGCATCAAGTGGAGGGACAGCGGGTTTACCACTACTAAGCGGAGAGCAGGGGTATGATGGAGAACATAGTAAGTCTGGGTGAATTGGAGTGCAGCCTGCGTCGCACTCTGGGTGGCTACGCAGGTTAACTCGAGCTCAGAGGATCGATGGTACACTCGGGTAGTGTGTCGATCGAGCTTGAGTTGGAAGCCATGAACCCCGGTCCCTGATGGTTCCACCTTATCAACATTATGTACGGTTCTTGAACCGTCTCCTCGGAACACCATAAGCAGGAGGAAGAAAGAAGTATACGCTCCGTGTGTGCTTGGCACTAGAGCACGGTAGATGCGTAACTACATACGAGTACTAAGGGTTGAGCCCGGGATTAGTACAGAGTCGTATGTAGTAATCCCTAGCCATAAGTGAACTTCGCTGCATAGGTGCGATGCACCGGGGTATGTTGCGAGTTGACTAGTTGACTTTGCTAGAGGCACCTTCCGGTGGCCTCAGTTAATAGTAAGTAACTAGTAGATATCACTTAAATAATGGCCGTTAGGTATCGCACACTAGAAATGGTCAAAATGAGGCGTCGGGGCGTTTTGGTAAAAACCTCACTCTGCCGGACCTCACTGTTGGCCGACCTCACTGGTGTGACACCTTGCTAGGGCCGGCCCTATAATGTAGGGATAAGAATCCCTCATCTATAGGGCCGGCCATATGGATAGGGATGGGGCGATAAATCGGTTAAAATCGAGCCCTAAAAAGTGGGAAAACGGATAAATACGCGGAGAGATAAAAGGGAGATAATGGAGAGCTAATGAGAGGGGGTTAATATCCCCTTGGATCCTTATACAAGGGGTGTTGGCCGGCCCTATAAAGGCACCTATGGGCGCCGGCCCCATGCACAAGAAAAACCGAACCCCCTCTCTCTCATCTCTCTAGTTCTCTCCCTAATCTCTCTCCGTTTCCCGCTTGCTACTTCGTCTTCCTCGCGTGGAGTTCTGAAGAAGGAGAAGGGTCGTTCTTCGGAGGCACTCAGAGATCCGAGAGCGACGTTCCGTGCATCGTGTGAGATCGGGTGAACAAGAAGGTAACATCTCCATTCGTACCGTCGGCATCTTCGCGAACGATCTTCCGTCTCCATCGACAAAGAAGACAATCCTCCGCGGTTAAAAGATCCGTACGAAAGGTATGTGTAATCTAACATGTAGATCTAGCGAGCATTATGATTTGCATCCATGCTAGTTAATCATTACGCTAGATTGCCGTTAGGGGTTTTCGATTCTCGTGCATACACATGCACACATATGTAGATTAGTTTCTGTGAAAAATTAAATCGTGTAACGTGCACCATGAACGGTCTTTCGACCGCCAAATCGTTTCCGCTGCGAGCCTCTGACCCGGATTAACTTCCAACTATTATGAGGCCTATTTTCTGGAGATTCAGAGTGATGGATTTGATATTACTGACCCTACTTCCTTCCGTGAAGCCATGGGTTGCAACGAATCTCGACAGTAGTTGGAGGCCATGAGAGAAGAGTTGCAATCTATGGAGAAGAATCATGTTTGGGATCTTGTTATGATACCAGAAAACCGGAAGGCGGTGGAGTGCAAGTGGATCTTTAAGACTAAGAGAGATGCTGATGGCAAGATCGAGAGATTCAAGGCCAGACTGGTGGCTAAAGGTTTCAGGCAGAAGGAGGGCATTGACTTTGGCAAGACTTACTCTCCGGTTTCCACTAAGGACTCCTTGAGAGTGGTTATGGCCATTGTAGCCCATCACAACCTGAAATTGCACTAAATGGATGTTAATACAGTGTTTCTGAATGGTGATCTGACAGAGGACATTTATATGTCACAGCTAGAGGGCTTTGCAGTCAGTGGGAGCGAACAACTGGTTTGTCAATTGAGGAAGTCCATTTATGGGCTGAAGCAGGCTTCCAGGCAGTGGTACCTGAAGTTTGATCAGGTTACTACAGAGTATGGTTTCTAAGAGAATATGGCTGACAGATGCATATATCTGAAAGCCAGTGAGAGCAGTTTTGTCATACTTATCCTCTATGTTGATACTATGTGCTTGGGATCAAGATTCATAGAGATAGAGTAGCAGTGATTCTGGGACTCTCGTAGACAGCTTAAGTTGAGAAGGTCCTGAAGAGGTTCGGGATGGATAGGTGTGCTCTGGGTGAGGCACCAGCACTGAAGGGAAATGTATTCTTCCAGGATCAGTGTCCCAAGAATCAGGCTGAGAGGAGTCAAGTGGATACAGATAAGTACGCTTCCATTGTGGAGAGCGTCATGTATGCTACGACTTGTATTCGACCAGATATCAGTTTTGCTGTTGGGATGTTGGGTCGTTATGTGCAGAATCCGGGTGTAGCTCATATGCGTGCAGCTAAGAAAGTTCTGAGGTATCTTCAACATACAAAAGAGTTCATGCTTGCCTACAGGCAGGGCGGTGAGCTTCAGGTGATTGGTTACACCGACTCAAACTTTATTGGCTGTAAAGACACCCTGAAATCCACTTCGGGTTATATTTTCCTGATGACGGGAGGAGCTATTTTGTGGAAAAGCTCCAAACAGTCCTTTGTGACTGACTCTACTATGCATGCAGAGTCTGCTGCTTGCTATGAGGCTACAAAGCACACTCTTTGGTTGAAGAACTTCATTGGAGGCTTAGGCATTGTGGATTTGATCCAAAGGCCTTTGCCAATTTTCTGTGACAATGAGACTGTTTGTCAGCATGTCAAGAATGAGAAGATTACCAGACGCAACAAGCACTTGGATATCAAGTATATGCTTGTCTGCAAGAAAGTTAAAGGGGAAGTGGTGGAGATCCCGCATGTTTGCACAGAGTTGATGGTAGCAGACCCTCACACCAAGGGACTTGCACCAAAGGTTTTCCAGAGCCATATGACCCGTATGGACTTGATGAAGTCCTTGTATCAGTAGTTGAGTCCCTTTGCCTTGTGTTTAGTCACTACTGTTTCGTCTTTAAATGAATAAAGCTCGATGTCATTTCCTTATTTGAGTTATGTCAAATGTAAGCAAGATCATAGCCTGGAGTAATATGATTTACTCAAGATACTGAGACTAGACATACTTTGGCAACATGTCGGAACGTCCAGTAAGCCTGGAGTACACGGTACTCAAAAGTGACTTGAGACTAGGCATGCTTAGGCAACATGCTAGATAGTCCAATATGCCTGGAGTAAGATGACTTACTCAAGATACTGAGACTAGACATGCTTTGGCAACATGTCGGAACGTCCAGTAAGCTTGGAGTACACGGTACTCAAGAGAGATCTGGGCTAGGCGTGGGTGGGCATCACGTCGAAACGCCTTCATTCAGTTTGTAGTTGATTGGGTATCAACATGGGCATTAGAATGACATGCTTGGACAAGCATGAGGTTGGACATCATGGGCCTGGGCACAAGACCAAGTGATAATGTGCTCAGATAACCCATAGACACATGAGAAAACCACCAGAGTTGTTTGTTGAAGTTCTTTGTGGGTCTGATAGGTTGACCATGGATATGAACCAGCATAGGATATGCTGGAACAATCATGATCTCCTATCAGGGTCATTTTGAATAAAGACATGAATGGTCCCTTAGTATTTTTCCTTTTAAAATCGATCCGGATCGTGTTTTTCAAAACTGAGTGACTCTCCAAATGTTTCAAAAAAAAATATATATATTTTTATTACAAAATTATATATGTATATTTTGAAACAAGTTCCCACACTTGTATTGTGTAAAGGGCCAAGTGGGAGATTGTTGGTTTTTTTGATGGCCCTTTACGGAAGAGTTACTGAACTAGGTGGACCGGGTTGGTTGTCGCGGTCCTGGTCAGACCGGGCGACTCAACCAAGAGGCTTGACAGGGTTGGTGGTGAACCTAGCCTCATTCTCATGTGGACCCAATAATCGGTGGATGCCCTGATGGATTGTGTCTAGCGGTTGGACACATCTATTATAAATAGATGTGCAGGGGTGAAGTCCCGATACGCACGTCTTCAGAGCCGCCGTTGTGAATCCAGAGGGATTCAGGAGGACCCATCGAATCTGCGGGAGACGGCAGCGTATGGAAGATCTTCACCTGGTATTGCGATCGATCTCTCTCTTCACACGAAGGTATGTTCTTCATCCAAGACGACGATCTTGGTCTGTCGATCGGGGTTGTTCTCGTGTAGAAAACCCAACAAAGATAGCCGGGTATGACCGTACCTTTGCTCTCTCTTTTCTATTTGCTTTCTCGCGCCAGGCTCGGTTGGCTCCGTGTTCTCTCGCGTAGGGCTCAAACGAAGGTCTCTCTCTCTCTCTCTCTCTCTCTCTCTCGTTTGATCTGTCGGGCGCCGACGAGCTCTGTCTCTCTCTCTTGGTTAAGTTCGTGCTGATAACGTGTTAGTCAAAACCATTTTTCTATTATTCATTGAACCCCTTATATAGGTAAAGTTGTTATCATGATAGAGACAGGATAAATCTCCTATCCCATGAATCTAGGTGTCTCATTCGGTGGGCATCCATATCCGATACAACCACCGTTTCATAACAATAATCTATATATAATTTCTATAAATAATTATAGTATATTTAAAAATAAAATATAATTTGTTATATATTTGGACAATCTGGGTCGGTTCCTAATTGTCCGATTTGAAACCGATTTGGTTCCAGACAAGCAATGCTTACCGAAATCCAGATCCGGATCAGACATATAGTTATTAGTATATGCTATTTGTCCTGCCCGGACCGACACGGACCTGGGATTTTGCCGTCCTTACACGCCCAATCTCTAAGAGTATTCTTTTTTGTATGAAAAATATTTTTCAACCACCATACTTGTCTAGGGGTGTTCATCGGTACGGGTTGACCCGCCAAACCGAACCGAACCGGTCTATTTGGTTCGGTTTGGATCGGGTATTTTTGACCGTTCGGTTTGGTTCGGTTCCAAAAAAAAAAACCCGCTATGGTCGGTTCGGTTCTGGATTGTGAGTTTTTTAACCTGAACCAACCCAATCCGAACCATTGGTACTATAACCTCAGTAGTTACTACTATACAGTGTACAGTCTCACTAATATTGTACATTAATTACATGGTGGTAACCCCAATTACCACCATTCGGTGCATTCAAAACTTTCAAGTGTTCAACGGTGTGATGAAACTGAAAAGTGAAGGGTGTTACCCACATGATTACTAGCACCCCCAAATCCCAACTTATGAAATATCTCAAAGTGAAAAATTAAGGATGTTACTAGTAATTCTATAGGGGCAAATAGCAGCACCTAAAGTTAAAGGCTTAAAAATGAAATCTGAACCAACTCAGCAACTCAACCTTTCATACCTCACGGTGTGATGACGAGCGATTTAAAAGACCCGTAGAACCGAACCGAACCAAACCGAACTTTTTTGGCTTGGTTTGGTTCGGTTTTTACCAAGGAATGGTTTGGTTCGGTTCCATTTTCTAGAGAACCGATCAACTTCGGTTTGGTTTCAAATTTATCAAAAAACCGAACCAACCTGAACCATGAACACCCCTATACTTGTCCATCTAGATCGGACCATTCTTATGTAAAACCTCCTGATCACATCCGTCCGTTGTATCCTGCCCTGATAGGTGAATCGTACTTAGCCCAACTAGCAGGCAAAGGGACGACTGATCTGGTGCGTCAAAAAGGCTGATGGAAACCGGGATGACTACGAGATATACGAGGTGATCACCTCCGATCACATGCCTCGTTGGAAGATCCGTGTCTAAGTGTCTTCCTTGTGGTACTTGGACAAGGTGAGTCATCCTTTCACAAGACCTACGAGGGTCGCCACAACTCACATGCCTTGCTCATTTGGAGATTGTTCACTTTGCACGTCCTTCTATAGGTCAACGGTCTCACCTTAGAACGTCCCATAGCCATAGGACTATTTATTGTCGTCGATCACCTTCCGATACGCTGATGCCAGACACTTTAGCTTTAGGAGGCTAGGGTTTGCCAGCACCGTTGTTTCGGATAACCTCATCACCTCTTGATTTCGCCTTCAGACTTCAGACTCTCTGCCAATCATTCTCTTTTGGTTGTCTGGGCGGCCCAGTGTGTTGCCACGTGTTTCTCTCGGATTTGTCACATGGATCACATTTTTGTTACTTCCACTTGATTTGGAGATAAGGAGATTACACGAGAGGGCCTCCATGATATTTTTCCATAATGGTAGGGGAGCCCAGTTCTACAGGCCCTATCAGGAAGCCCCGTTAGGTTGCAACTATATATCCAACGGCTTACCTATTTTATGTGAAAACAAAACCAAGATGAGATACCTTTATTGCCCTCAAGTGCATGATACATACCCGGCAAGCAGCAACCTTATTCCCTTCTTTTTAAAAAAATAATATTTTTTGGGATTTGAGTTTTTTATTTTAAAAAATCCATAGCTTCTTGTCTATATATCGAAATTTTATAAAATTTGTATTTTTGAAATCTGCTCATGGAACTCTACAAAACTAAACCTATATTGCATATAAAATTCTAAGAAAATAATTTGAATATAAGACTATCCTAGGGTTGTAAAAAAAGCCCATCGGTCCAAGCCCGACTTAACCCGATCAACATCCCGGCTCGAACACACCATGAGCCGAGCTGGGGCTACCACCTTGAGCCCGCAGCCCGACTTGATTGTTATAAAAAACTAAAAATATCACTTTTAAATCTTGGTTTTACGCTAACTGACTAAATGTCACTTATAAAAGAAAATGTCATGTAAAACTGACAGTTGCAAAATCAAGAGAAACTTTATCGGACACAAATTACAGATAAAAGTATCTTAATTTTACAACTGTCAAAAACTAAAAATATCACTGTTGAAATCTTCGTTTCACGTTAACTGACTAAATATCACTTACAAAAGCAAATGCCACATAAAAATGACACTTGCAAAATCAAAATCAAGAGACACTTTATCAGAGACATTTTCAGTTTGTGACAGTTGTAAAATTAAGAGACACTTTTATCGGCATTTTGTGTTTGATAAAAAGTGCCTCTTAATTTTGCAACTGTCACTTTTACGTGATATTTGATTTTGTAAGCGACGTTTAGTTAGTTAAAGTAAAACAATGATTTCAAAAGTGATGTTTTCAGTATTTTATAACAATCGGGCCGGGCTGTGGCCTCAAGGTAGCAACCCGAGCCAGGTCCATGGTGTGTTTGGGCCGAGTCGGTTCTGGCCGTTGATTGCGCTGGGCCGGGTTCGGGTCGAGCTCGCGCTGATTTCGGGCTAATGAACTTTTTTTACAATCCTATGATAGTCTTATATCCAAATTTTTTTTCTTAGAATTTCATAGGTAATATGGATCTAGTTTTGTAGAGCTTGATTAGTAGATTCCAAAAATATAAATTTGTCATAATTTCGATGAGTATACAAGAAGTTATGATTTTTTTAAAATAAAAAACACAACTCACAAATAAAAAAAATAGCTTATTCTTTAATCTTTTAAAAAGTTGAAGGTAAGACAAACCAAGGGTATAAGGGTCCGATTTAAATTGTCATGTCAAGGGTTTTGGAGCAGGGCTATTGGCACACCAATATTTGCTCTCCAAACACCATTTGAATTTTTTTTTATTATAAAACTACCCCCAAGTAAAATGACCAAAACGATCAGTTTTTTTTTAATTTTGTTCGAGACACGTTCGGTCAACCAAGGCCGAACAAGGTACAGTATGTTCGGCCGACCAGAGCCGAACATTGTATTGTACGTTCGGCCGACCACGGTCAAACATACTGTACCATGTTGGGTGACCGAATGCACTGTATAATGTTCGGCTCTGGTCGGCCGAACATACTGTATAATGTTCGGCTCTGGTTAGTCGAACATATGGTTTGGATGCCGGTAGATGACGACGAAGAGAAGAGCTCGTCATCTGGGTGGGGAAGCTCGAGGAGGAGGTGAGCTCGGGGAGGGGCGGATGAGATTGGGGAGGGGCGGGGAAGCTCGAGGAGGAGATGAGCTCGGGGAGAGGGGAAAAGTGGAGACGAGCTCGTCAGAGGAGCTCGTCGGAGCAGTTGATGGTGGAGATAGGGTGTTAGGGTTTAGGTGTGTGTGTGTAGAGTAATTTGGGGAATAAGGGTAGTACAGGATTTTTAAAAAATTAGAGGTGTGCAATGATCAAATATATAACAATTTTAAAATTGGGCGGTGTGTGAAAGTATTTGGTGTGTGAAAAGGAATAGTTGGTGTGTCAATAGCCCTGCTCGGGGTTTTGTTGGCGCCTATAGAAGGTGAGACGAGAATCATTTTCTTTTTCCATAATGCACCATTTCAGTTGTCTCTCTTCTTATTCGCAACTTGTGCATTGCATTGGCTGTATAGTAGTAATAAAATAATATTAACAATAACAATACCCACATTTTTCGAACGCCATACAATAGAATATAACAATGACAGAAAAGATTAAGGGGCAGGGGGAGCAAACGACTATTGTGGCCTCCTCAAGGCCAAGTAATATTAGTGGGCTCTTGTCAAAGTGGTATTTCCTCTATCCCTTATTGGAGTGGTTCCCTGTTCGACTCCCAGTATGAATACCGTGGAATGAACTTTCCCTTAAAGGCCGATGTTGCCTTGTTTGTGCGTGTGAATCTCGGTTGTTGATGTCATGTTCATACGATTATGAAATTTGAGGATTTTAACAAAACAGTCATCCAAGATAATGTAATGCCTAAACTGCTACATGTAGCTTTTAACTTTACTTTTATAGTCACCTATTTTTTTTAGAACTGAATTGCTCTTAACTTTTAATCCAATTTGTTTCAACATGCCATCACTAGGAGCAACCAAGTAAGTCATCATTTTTTTTTTATCTTGTTATTTTCTCTTGTTTGAGAAGCCATGTATTCTTAAGGACTTTCATCCTGGCCACCATGCAGCCTTTCATCTCCCCCCATTGGCGACTTTTCATTTCATTTCAGCGATCTAGTTATGTTCGGTGCAAATTGCGCAGCCACAAAAAAATTGTGGCGGCTTCAAAATCAATGTTAGTTGTACTTGACATAAGTTGTGGCGGCTGCAAAATCTTGCAGCGGCCACAAACGTGCAATTTTTTTTCTTCTTTTGAACACATGAAAGTGTTGAAGGGGGGTCGCTGGTAGAAAGGAGGGGAGGGGGGAGGTGTATTGTCGGAGGGAAAGTGGGTGGCCGGAGAATAAGAGAGAAGGGGCCGGGATGGGGTGATGTGGTGTAGTGGGCGGAGAAGACGAAGGTGGCTCGTGGTCAGAGGAGGAGGAGAGGCTGATGGTGGAGATTTAGTGAGAGATTGGAGACGGAAGCTCGAGATCCGGTCGGTGGAGAGATTGGAGGGGAGATTGTCAGAGGTGATGGAGGGGGGTCGCTGATGATCGAGGTCGAAGAGGGGAGGAAAAAAAGGGATCGGTAACGACAGGATCAAAAAAACCAAATTATGACTGTGCGGCTGAGTTCACAAGTGACAGTGATCGTAAAGTAACAACTTTGGATTATTGGATTAGTTTGCACAATAGGCCATCTTTGGTAACTTGATAAGAAAACAACTCATAAAATTTAATAAAAAATGTAGTTATGATCGATGCCTTCGCCGTTTTTCTTTGGACCTCTTTTTTTTTGGAAAGGAGCTTCGGGGCTCGGTTTAAATGTTCAAAGCATCATTACATAGAGTTTCTCTGACACTGGGGGGAGCAGAGAGAAGATCCCAAGATTAGTACATAGCATTACAAAGCCCATATCTAGCCAGATTATGTGCTGCATAGTTGGATTTCGGGGACAGTGGCGAATGGTAGTCGACTCTAGTTGCCGCAGTAAGAATCTGCAATCCATAATGATAGGAGCTATGCGCCAAGGAGGTTCACAATCTGGATGGAGAAGCAGATCTATGATAATCTTGGCAACTCCTTCGAGAGTGAGATGGATTCCCGTGAAGCTTTGAGCCACTAGCAATGCCATCTTTATTGCAAATGCTTATGCTAAGAGAGGATCCGTGGAGTCGAAACTGGAGGTTGCTGCTGAAATGAGAGAAACTTGATGGTCACGAACCACATATGCACTAGCAGCTGAGGAGTAGCCGATGGCAGCATCCACGTTGAATAAGAACGATCCTTGTTGGGGGGGATTTCATTTGTTGTTGAGTGGTGCTATAATGCTAACATTTGGCGATGAGTCGAGTTACATATCAATGGAATTGAAGGCTTGATCAACAACCATCAATGTGGATTGTATGTTTTGGATGGTGACTGTAGGAGGGATGAGTTTCCTTTCAAATACTTTTGTACATCTGACTTTCCAAATAAACCAAAGACTGGTGGCATAAGATAAGTAATTCATGTTTTCAGAATTAGTTCGCATAGAGTGTCGAATCCATTCGATAATAGGAGTCAAAATAGATCAAGAGTCAAGGCTAGCGGGTGAGCTGAACCAAACCGAGGATGCATAAGGGCAATGGAAGAATGTGTGGACATAGGATTCATCCTTGACTCTGCATAGTGGACAGGTAATATCAATGTTGTTGATCCTCTTGGCCAAGATGTCTCGGGTTGGAAGAATATTGCTCAATAGACGCCACATAAAGAAATTGATGCATGGCATAAGCTTCTTTTGTTTCCAAAGCATTGACCAAATTTCTTTTTGATGAATGGAGCTTGAAGTTTCTGCATTAGGGACTTGATCTTGCCTTGCAATCACATATGCTGACTTGCTAGAAAATTTACCGATGCTGGAAGGTTGCCAAATCATCTTGTCTAGTGAGCCTTCATTGTGTTGGGGGAGATGAATTTGGCAAATGGAATTGATAGTGAATTGGTCAAAGAAGTGGTGGAGAAGAGGTTTATTCCAAGTCATGGATTCGGGGTTGATGAAACTGGTCACCGTGATATTATGGTCAGAAATGGGCGCTACAAGTCTGGGGTTGATAAAAGGTTAGGAATCCATCGATCCTGCACAGCAAGGATATGGTTTCCAGTATTGACTTGCCATATCATTCCCTTGTTCAAAAGGTTCCGGGCTAGAAGGATGCTACGCCAAATATGGGATGAATTGGAAGCTAGTTTCATTTGCCAGAAAGGGACTTGTTTCATGTATTTGTGGTGTAGGATTTGGGCCCAAAGTGATGAGGGTTCGAAGATGAAGCGCCAACACAATTTGGCTAGTAAGGAGTGATTGACGGCTTCAATTTCACGCAGACCAAGTCCACCTTCTTCTTTTACTTTGTGAAAATGAGACCATTCTTTGAGGTACAAATGTCTAGTACCTTGTTTATGTACCCACGAAAAGTCTCGTTGGATAGCATTGAGAAGCTTGCAAGTGGCCTTAGGGAAGAGGAGAGTGGACATGAAATAGATGGGTAAAGTGCTCAATACCGGTTTGATAAGAACAATTTTGCCGGCATGAGAGAGAAGTTTTCCTTTCCAAGTTTTAAGGCGACTGTGAAATTTGTCCACTATGAAAGAAAATGATTTGGATTTTTTTCGCACCAGAAACAATGGTCCACCCAAGTAGGTCTCCTTGGGCTTCATAGGAGGAATTTTGAGGATCGACATAATCTTTGCTTTGATGAAGGGGGAAGTGTTGCTATTGAAGAGAATAGCAGATTTATCATAGTTAACTAACTGGCTAGACCAGGTTCCAAAATCTTGAAGACAAGTATCAATCTTGATTATGTCCAATAGGATCGCCCACCCGAATCATGTGGGGGATGATCTCCATGATGATCCAAAGACTCCGCCCAACCAGTCAATCGAGTCGAGTCAAAAGTCTGATCGAACATTTGTCTAGGTTGTTGATTGTTGGATACTAGCGGCTTTGACTTGAACTTCTGAGTAGTCGTAGGGTTGTGGACTTAGGTTTAGAAAAGATAGAGGAAGATCGATTGAGAGTTGACACAAATGTGATCTCGAAGTTCAACCGAAGCCTACGTCTCCGTGCTGTAAGGAGCAACCTAAATTCACTAACACTTGAACTGAAATGACCTCGACAGGCCGAGTGTCACTTGTCTCTCCTTGAAAAGAGATCGAAAGGTTGGGATGTTAGAGCTCTGGATTTTTGAAAGTCTAATTCAGAAATCAGATATCCGATCTATTACACTTGTAAGGTCTGCTATTTATAGAGTTCTCGGAAAGGAACCAGGGTAAGGGGTGGTTTCGGTAGCTGTCATTTGGATCCAGGCGGGGCTGGTGGGTCCCATTGTCATCCTTGTAGACCCCTAGGCGGGCTGGTGGGTCCCGTTGTCATCATTGTGGACCCCCCAAGTGGGGCTGGTGTGTTATGTTGTCGTCACTGTAGACCCCCAGACAGGGTTAGTGGGTACCGCCGTCAGGTGTATTGTTAGAATGATATCGGAGGCGCAACGGAAGGTGGAGTTGATCCCGAGGATCGTTTAAGTGTGCGGTACATTTTAAAAATTTCATTCATATTAATCATATGCGCAAATGGTAAAATGAATACGAATCGAACCCCTATAGTCATCTACCGAAATGATTAACATATCTCATATGTATGCATTATGATAGATATAGAGGTTAGTAGGTTATACCTTCATGCGGGATTTAACAACGCGAAGAATTTCTTCAATGTTGATGAAGATGAATTCGGATCTGCACGAACACACTTCAGTGCGACGGTCGTAACTTTCTATCCCGACATCGGAACGGAGCGAAACATGATTTGCCGGAAAGAAGACTTAAATTCCAAGAATTTACATCCAGTTTGAAGTCATTTGAACTTTTATAGCTCCTGCAGTGATCAAAATAGTATAGATCTATTCGTAAAATCTGGGCAGCAATCACGAGCGGGATCCTCGCATAAGAGATTGATGAATCTCGTCGGATTCACCCGATCTCACAAATCATCCCAGATCCTTGTACTCTAATCTTTGAGTGCCTCAGAGTGCAAGCGATCTCCATCAATCTCACACACACACTTTGAGAAGAAGATGAGGGAGAGAAAGAGATATAAACCCGAGAGAGAGAGATGACAAAAACCCGAACCATCAGAGAAGGGGGGGCGGTTCTCCTTAGGAAATCTGAGAAGAATGCACTATTTCAGATCTGAAATTCATGCCTCTCACTCTTCCTTGCCATTTAAAACCATTCCTTTCTCTCTCTCTCTCTCTCTCTCTCTCTATATATATATATATATATATCTTTACTCTCAAATTCAATGCCCCTTTTTATTACTAGTTGCCATATTAAAATTATTGCAATTAAGGAGATGATTCAAAATATTTTAAATCTGAATTAATCCCTTAATTATACATTTGATGGCCATGCAAGCTAGCCCTAGTGAGGATGGCGGCCACTAGGGCATGCGGGATATATTGAAATGACCAAAATGCCCCCATGCATCTAGTGGTCGTTCACCTCATGCGGGATTATGTATGGCCCGTCTACGTGCACGCCTAGTGAGGATGGCGGCCACTAGGGCATGCGGGATATATTGAAATGACCAAAATACCCCCATGTATCTAGTGGTCGTTCACCTCATGCGGGATTATGTATGGCCCGTCTACGTACACGATAATGCACCATAACACTTAGGGCACCTCAACGGCATCGGCAACAAGTCAATACACTATGGGATAATGAATATTATTTTTACTATTTATAGGGGTACCCTTAGTAAAAGGTGGGGTGCCTTATAGTAAAAAAATACTAAACTCATATTCTGTGTTCTAGTGCAACACACACACACACGGAATAGACTCCTCATGGCATAATGACAACATTGTGTGTCCCTACACTACTCTGGGGTTGCCCTCTAGTGAACACACTTAGTCCTGTGCAACCACCATGCTCCAGTACGATGCACTCACGGAACATAGGACGATTAGGCATTATTTTTTCAACTCATAATATGCTGTGAGACAAGGAGAAAGTAATTATCCATAACGATCGTGGATAGGGTGGAACCTTAAGGGACTAGGATTCATGGCTTCCAACCAGACCCGATCGACGCACTACCCAAGTGTCCCTGTCAATCCTCTGGGTCCTGGTTAACCTGCGTGGCCACCCAGAGTGTGACGCAGGCTGCACTCCAATTCTCCCAAACTTATTAAGCTCTCTCATATACCCCTGCTCTCCGCTTAGTATTGGTAATACAATGTCCCTCCACTTGGTGCCATGAGTCAACTTGAGCGGTGAAGAGCACCGTCAGACTCAAGTGACCATATGACTAGGTTCCTTCTAGGTTGACTATCACATCGCACCTCCGATTGCTTTGGCCAAGCAACCAGATCCGGTCAACAGCTCAACTGCTGACCACCAGGCCTGGGTTTAGTGCGGTGTATGTCATACCAAGGAACGCACCTCCCGGTAAGGATATAGATGACCTGCAAGAGTGGCGTACCGATGCAACACCAGCCTGGTAACCCAGCGCACCGTGGTATTGGGTCATGGTTAGATCCCTCACACGTTGGTGAACCAAAGTTACACGCAACTGGTTAGTCCACCGGTTACGGTTCCTTAGGGTTTAGGACCGATTACCCTGAGCAGAAATACGGCTATATGTATCGGTGTCTGCTCACCGATCTGTGCACCGTGTTGGTTCCGTTCGGCCACAGACACTATGCCTGGTAATAACTATTATGGAGATACTCATGCTCTATCATTCCAACAGCTTATCTTGATAGGGCGACCAACCCAAATCAGAGCTGCGAATGATTTAGGCACAAAGGACCGATCCACTGAGTCTCCCACTCAGATGGACTACTATATAACCATAGCTCTTTAAGTTCTGTAAATAGAACACGTATAATAATACGTACCCTTATACAATCCTAAATAAACTATCAACCATATACATCCAAACCTAGGGTTTTACGAGCTATAGACCATATCAAACCTAACAATCTCCCACTTGGTTTTGCAAGAAAAAACTGTCTTGAGCTCTATAGCTTCTACATTTTGCCCAAAAGCCTTTGTAGGAATTCCCTGATGGAATTAGCAATATTATCTGCAGATGCTACCTCAGTTACCGCCACTTGTCTTTCCTCATAAAACTACCAGATCAAGTAGAATTTGTATTTGATATGTTTCCCCTTTATGGTGGTGCCTAGGCTTTTGCTACCGCTCTTTTGTTGTTACAATAAAAAACTGAGCCTCTGGTATGTTTTCTAAGTTTACTATGAACTTACCGAGCTATACCACCTATTTTCTTGTCTCGCACAATGCAATATGCTTAGGCTTCTGTGGAGGAGCCCGTGATGCATTATAGCTTCACACTCCGCCAACTAACCGCTTTTCATCCCAAGGCGAAAACTATACCTGAAGTCGATTCTCTAGATTGCACATCTGATACTAAGTCAGATCTTGTGCATCCAATCGGAATCAAGTCTTGTGAAGTGTAAACTAACTCATACTCCTTGCTTGATGAGGATATCGAGTATACTCTTCACATCAGTCTAGTAAACTAGACCCGGATTCGACTGAAACCGACCCACCATTCCTGCTGCGCAATAGATATCTAGCCTCTTATACAACATGACATATATAAGACTACCCTTTGCATAAGCATAGGGAACCTTCTATATTTCTGTCATCTCCTTAGGTGTCATATGACATATATCATTCGATAATTTTAAGCTTTAATAAGAAACCCCTTTTGGAGTCTTGTATATTGATTCTGGCTAGAACCATATCTCTATGCATAGCCTGTGATAGCGTGAGAATCATGTTCTAACGATCTTGAGTTACCATGATCTCTAGAACATAATTCGCATCACGAAGGTCTTTCAGTCGAATTAAGATAATAAACAGACATTTAACTTAGGCAACGTCCCTACTTCATTTTCAATCAGTAGAACATCGTCTATGTAAAGTACTAAGTACACCCCTATAATTCCCTCGCTCCTCTTGTACACACTTGGCTTATTTTGATCAAATCTGTATGAATAGATCATACTTGATCAAGATAGATATTGCTTCTCCTGGATACTTGCTTTAGTCCAATGAACCTTTGTAATTTTGTAAGCCAGGTATTCCTGACCTACTAACTCCTAAGCCTAGAAACTACATCATATATCCTCTCTTCTGCCAACTTCTTTCCAATGGGCTAAGTTGCCAGGTGCGCAAGCCTTGAATTCAATATACGCCCACTCGAGGGAGGGTGCGCACAGTGATCCGCTTACACGGGTCTTTAACTTTGACCCGATCCAAATATGCTCTGATGAAGCTTTGATGAACCCTGGTATAAAAGAGTATCACTGGATACTAATGCAAGCTTTGCCTCCATGACTTTCTGTCAGACAGTTATGTCAGAAAATTTCACTACTTCGTCGTAGCTCAAGGGGCCATCCTCTTGAATTTATGGACTAACTTACGAAGTTTGTCCACCAAATCTTTCAAGAGCTCTAATAGTGCTCCCACTGCGATGAGATGGTTATGGTATATAGCAAATTATTTCTACAATTTTTGGTATATTAGTGTCTGCATCATCTACTACCACTACGTTTCCGATCACGCGCTCTCCACTAGTATCCAGTAATTCACCCAGAACTACCTTACTAGTGGACATATGGTTCATAATAGAATCCCGCTCTAGGTAGATGACATTCGTAGAAACGATCACCTTCTATTCCTCAGGATCATAGATAGTCCACCTTATATTTTTCTAGGATAACTTATAAACAGATACACCTTGAACTTAGTCTCCATCTTAACCCTCTTGTCCTTCTGCACATATGCAGGACATCCCCATATACTAAAATGCCGTAGTGTAGGCTTTCACTTAGACTACAGCTTTTCAGGGGTATAAGGCACTGATTAAATGATTGTTCAAGATATATTCGACTGTTTCTCAAGGTGTAACCCATAGAAGGTGGGTAGTAAACTTGGCAAAACTCATCATTCTATAGACCATGTCCAACAGGGTCTTATTCCTTATCTTGGATATTCCATTCTAGCATGGTATCCCTAGAGCAATTAACTGGGATATTATCCCATGCCCCATTAGGTACCTGTGGATCTCATCCAATGGTTATTATCCATCTGGATGCTCTTGGAACCACATACGTCAGAATAGGCTAACTCCAATACCTCAGTGGCCCTTTTAGTCATTTTGCCTTCCAAACAAAATTCACAGGTCGGAAGGGTCTCCGAGGGATTTGTATCTAGAAACCCGACCTTCACTAACCTTTGAATTATGTCTGAGACAATATATCTAAGTCATAGGAGCCACAATTGAGTTAGATTATATAAATGATTAAGATCAATATGAATTAGATACTACAGCTGTTATGTAATCTATTTTCGAACTGGATTTTAATACAAAGAGATTATTATGAGTTATTCCTTTAACAATGAGGTATTTATTTAGTTTAATAGATGCACGAGTGGCATCGATTAGAACTGAAAACCTTTATTTAGCTCGGAGAAAACATAATTAAATCTCTACGATCAAAATCCTTCTATCGAAATATCTAAGATAGCATATTAACATCTTCCGCAGTTGTTATGGTATCAGTATCTATGCTAAGACCACCTTACCAAGAAGTAGCCTTCTACTTTCCTTGAATCTCTATAGACACGAAGTCCATGTTTCAAGAAGCAGAAGCACTGCTACTAGATGGCAATTCGACTCTGCCAAGAGTTGATGTTTATCTGTCCTAGCACCCTGAGACCATATTCAATCTTCCAATGCTCCTTCTGTTGCCACATCGAAAGCACTTTCGTACTAGGCTTCACCAGACTTAGGAGTCCGCTCCTGATTCTATACAGGTATAATTTTTAGTTTCTGATCAGTTCTTACTTTTAGGCTCTTCAGAGAAGGCCTAAGTTCTGTACAAAAGGAATCACCTTTAATCTTGATCCCATCCTTAGTGACCTGGATAGCTCCCAAAAGTTTCGCATTTGCCATCTCCAGCTTGTAAAGGCTGAAGTCTCTGATAAAGCCTTCAAAGGTTACATATAAGGATGCAAGACAAATGTTCTCCATCACCTCGACATCTAGCACTATGTCAAAGAAAACCAGTTTGCTCTGGAACCCAAGAATGTGTTTCCAAACCGGTATTCCATCAAACATCTTAGTGCTGACGAGTTTCTTGATGGTGAGATAGCGAGTTATTTGACTACGCCCCTCAGACATCTGATGCTATAACAGAACATTACATCAGAGGACCCGACATATCTCTGACTTACTTCTGAAGAGTTGTCCGCAAGTATGCTATGACATAGCACTTGCACATAACTACAAACTCTCGTTAGTCATTATATGCCCTAGCCTGTATCACAGTGGCATCTGGACCCGATGGGTCTGGTTTAGGGATATTAAGATTTATAGCCATTGTACTTTACCAACCCTAAATATAAGGTCATGATGGCGCTACCGGTCTACGAAGTCGGTACCCGTTATCTAGTTGTCTAATGGGATAGCGGACAGGGGATCTATGGTTGAATATAGATTGTATTAAAACTTATTTTAAGGATATTTTTAAAACAAGCTAATTACATCCATATGCCAATGCTATCCTCAAAGCGAAGACATTTCCATGGAGTAATTTACCATGTATGTGAGATCTCGGATTTGGATACACCCGCCCGAGGGGGTAGTGTGTACCGTCCTCCACTCACATCGGATCTTTCCGACCCAATCCAAATCTGCCACAGACGGGTTATGATGGACCATGGTACCTTTTGGCTAGCCCCCCGTGATCTCTAAGCAATGCAATGGGTAGCCTCACGGGTGCTTCGGATGCTTACCCACGAGTCTAGGCAATCACGACACGGGAGTTCATGCGGCCCCCGCGAGGGCAGGAAAAGCCCTTCTCTCTTGGCATCATGACCACTATATCCCGAAGGATACTGCTAAGCTTCCGGCATGACAGAACATAACTCTCACCCGAGGGGGATGTTGAGCCATACACTATCACCCAAAAATTCAGCAATTGGCCGTGGAGGCCAGGGGCACTCACACTGAGTCCTCTTACATATCCCTTAATTATGGTGAGGGTTATTTTAATGCAAGTATTTTAGATCCTAGGTTGCGACAACCTAGACCTAGACCCTGGTTATACTGCGCTCCCACTAGAGTTAAGACCTCTTATGAAGTATAGATAGACTTGGAGAAGACCATAGTCCCTATCCTGTGGATACTCAGTTATCACCTTTCTCTCGAGAATCACATTACATACTCTCCAAGCCTTCAATACTAAATAAAATGATCATTACCCTTTGTGCTCGAGAGGCTAGCCTATGGTCTAGACATACAAGGAAAGGTCTCCCATTAGTATGACTCCTCGTATGCAACTTGATATCTGATGTCGTAGATGATCTCCACATCACTATTGGTTTCGATGTCAAACCAATTAAGGACATTCGACAACCTCCGTCAGACCTCGACCTAATGGTGGCATAACCGAGTGTTATGGGATCCAACTACCATCAAACACCAATTAGACTACGGGTGTCATTAAATGGAGATCTAACCCAATGGTCACAAGGACCAAGTGGGGAATAGACATCCCACAAACAGTGGGGAAAGGGCATCCCATAATCGAACACATATTGCATCAGATTATATTCTTTCACCAGGGTTTAGATAAATATCCAACCAAAGAAAAAACAAACATCCATTGATATCAAGTTCAGGGTCCGACCCCTGAACCTGACTAGCAATGCTCTGACATTTCTTATCATGGCATCTTTCGGATATTCCTCTTATTTCGGGCCACCGCACTCGGTCCTCCAGTGATGAATCTCCGATCTAGCCTTATCCTCCATGACTTCAACCTGTAACTGAAAATACTAGTATGTGTGGGTGCAAATTTTGGCAGAAGTTTACCAACTACCACGGGAACCACCGGCCCTGCCTGGTGGGCCCACGAGGACCACCGCGGGACCCACCAGCCCTGCCTGGTAGGCCCACGAGGACCACCGCGAGACCCACCGGCCCTGCCTGGTGGGCCCACGAGGACCACCGCGGGACCCACCAGCCCTGCCTGGTAGGCCCACGAGGACCACCGCGGGACCCACCGGCCCTGCCTGGTGGGCCCACGAGGACCACCGCGGGACCCACCGGCCCAGCCTGGTGGGCCCACGAGGATTATCGCGGGACCCACCGGCCCTGCCTGGTGGGACCAAGAGCCTGTGGAATCCCCCAGAAACGGTAGCGGGGCCCGCCAGCTTTACCTGGAGGATCCCCAGATGCGGCAGCAAAAACCGCCATTTGCCCTGGAATTCCTACCCGGGAAGTCTATAAATAGCAGAGCCTTCGAATGTAAAACGATCGGATTTTCAAAACCTGAAACTCCAGAACTCAAACCAGAGCTCTGAAAACAGATCAGTGTCATCATCTGATATCTGTCTCAGAAACCTCTATCTCCTCTTACCCTCTACCTTACCTTGATCTTCTTCTTGTCTTTGAACAAGTCGAAGAAACTTCAGTGACACTCGGCCTGTCGAGGTCACTTCGAAACAAGTGTTAGTGAATTCGGGTTGCTCCCTATAGCACAGAGACGTAGGCTTCGGCTGAACTCCGAGAACACTTCTCGTGTCAACACTCTCTCTGATTGCATCTCTCTGTTTACATATCAAAAGCTACGACTCAAATCGATAGATCAAACAATGATCTCCAACTTCAACTTCGATTGACTGGTGAGGCGAGGTCTTCGGGTCGGCACGAAGATTTTCCCCCACAGTTTGGCGCCGTTTGTGGGATCCGAGCAAAAAGTCAAGCTCTCCGCTACTACTTGATCGGTTGAGCATACAACCGATCTTGATAGTCAAACTTCCTCGCCCCCTCGGCTGATTAGACAACTGATCGGACGTCGGCACTCTCGCTGCACCTTTCGCTCTCTGAATGGCGAGGACGAAACACCAGGGTCAACCAGAAGGAAGTAACACTCAATAGCAAGCTCGTCCTGAGACTCGATCAATGAGTCAAAGGCTCAACTTCGGACAGCCTCTTGCTGTTCCCGAGATGGGGGTTCGTTCAGGGAGTGGGAGATCTGTCGATCGACCGATCGCTCACCCTGCACGATAGTCAATTGGGCAAACAACCCCCGCTCCTGCTGAAGATCCTTCATCGACCTATCAAATTTTGGCGGTTGATTTCCAACTCCTCCAATTGGCAAAGCAGAACGCCACCCTCACCGCTGAGAGGGATGCTCTTAAGAAAGCAGCTTCCGAGGCTGGGATCGCTCTACCTATCCCCTCTACAAGTGAGAGGGTCGATCTTCCTCGATATTCAATTCACTCCGAGCAACGGAGATCAATGGGCACTGCTGCCCTCGAGAAGATCCGACGCGACCCAACTCCCTCTGCTGCCCCCTGGAAGCAGAGTGTTTGGGATCGCCTCGACGACGAGTCTTCCCAATCGTCTTCTGGCCGCAATTGCGACAAGAGGGCACCTTCAAAGCTCAACATTTCCACAAGGAGGCACCGAATGAAAGGCGCTCCTTCAAAGAGTAGAGTCTCCCCTTCCATTCCACTCCAACGGGGACTCGGATCGGACCTTCGCCATCGACTTCAATCTACTGATATTCAGAGGCCTGAACAAGACCTCTCGATTCTACCTCTTAATCTATATCCAGGTCGAGGACACGGTCGTAGAGATGGATATTCCTCCGCCGGACCTCTCCATCGAAGTCTCTTCGAGTCAACATTTCCAAGGGGATGGAGAACTCCTATCCTCCCCAAATTCAACTACGTACGAGGAGATCCTACTCTCCACATCCTCACATTCAAGCAAGCTCTAACGCCGCACGAAGAAGAAAACAACGTGCTCTGCCGCACCTTCGCAGGAAGTCTCGATGAGCCATCACTCGACTGGTATCACAATCTCCGAGCCGGGTCCATCACCCAGTTCGATGTTTTGGCTAAACTCTTCGTGCAGCATTATCAACTCAATCTGAAGGCAGAGAAGAAGCTCGACTCTCTCTATCGGCTAAGGATGGGTGCTGACGAGACTCTCCGAAGTTTCACTAGGAGATTTCGCAACGAGCATGCTGCCCTCTCTGGAAGATATCTGGATGATGAAGCCATCATGTTGGCTTTCTAGAATGCTCTCCGCTTCGATCTACATATTTACAACGACTTCATTCGTAATCCCCCTCCTTCTCTGGGTGCTATGTTCGATCGAATCCAGAGAGAGATCGAGGTCGAAGATGATCAAGTCGCTCGGAAAGGGCAAGAAACAAAGAGAAGGCCTACTGAGAGAGAAGCTCCAAAGTATGCTGCCAAAGCTCACAACGCTGAGGCAGCAGCCCCTCCAGCCAACAAACAATCAAAAAATGACGGGCGTCGATCTCCAACGAAGACCACTTTCACCGAGTGGAATATGCCGGTCGAACAGATTCTCGATCGCATTCAACACGAGGAGTTCCTTCGAAGGCCCAATCCTCTCCAGCCAAACTCCAAGTTCACGGTCGACAAAACTGTTTATTGCGATTTCCATCGAAGCCATGGCCATTCCACCGATCGGTGCTATCGGCTAAAGTTTCATCTCGAAGACTTGCTGAGAGAAGGCCATCTCCATGAATTCACCAGAGAAGGACAAGATCAACGTCGATCCTCTGCAAAGGGAAAAGAGGTTTGCTGGATTCATCAGATCTCTTCCAACCCATCACCTCTCACCGTGAATGCCAATATCTTTGGCATTCATGGTTCATTGCACAATCAATCAGTGACCGGGAAGGAAGTCGATCGGCAGATTAGGCGCATCTTCCATGTTCAATCTACTGCAAACAAAGGAGATACCTGGATCGAGAAGCCCATCGAAGGCCTTGCTTGGCCGTCCATCGTCTTCAACGACACTGATCTTCAAGGAGTTCATACTCCACATCGAGACCCCCTGGTTTTGAAACTCATCGTCGATGGAAGCACCGTCAATCGAATCCTCATCGACACCGGGAGTTCTATCGACATTATGTTCTCAGACTGCTTCAAATGTCTGGGACATAAATATCAAAGCCTTGACGTCGTTCCAACTGTGATCACTGGTTTCAACGACGAACAAAGCATCACGGTGGGTGAGTCGAGATTCACCATCGACCTCAGCCAAGAGACTCGAGTCTCGGTGAGGTTTGCAATCGTCGAGGGAACGTCCAGCTACAACATCATTCTCGGACGACCATTCCTCCACCAGATCAATGCCATCTCCTCTTCTTATCATCAACTACTCAAGTTTGCAATTGGAGAAGGCATCGTCTGCATTCGAGGTGATCAGCAAGCTGGAAGGTCTTGTGAGGCTGCTGCGGCTAAGACTGATCGAAAGATCAACATTGCTCCTCCAAAGCGACCACGAGATGAAGCTGGTCCCTCTTCCAAATAGCAATTAAAGGAGATTCCGCTGACCGAACCTCCACTAATCGAATAGGAAGCATCACCTTCAATTGAAGAAATCATCCCAATCAACATCGGCAGCGGAGATCTCCCTCGACAAACTTTTATTGGTACCAGTCTTAGCGACGCAGAAGCACAAGACATGGTATCCTTCCTCCAGTCCAATATCGACGTCTTCCCTTGGTGTTTCGAAGACATGCCTGGTATCAATCCAGATGACGCTTGTCACCGACTTGCGATCAAAGAAGAAGAGAAGCCTGTCAAGCAAAAGCCACGCACCATCCGACCAGAACTGCAAGTTGCCGTTCAAGAAGAAATCACCAAGCTACTCGCAGCAGGCTTCATACGAGAAGTAGAGTATCCTACCTGGATCTCTAACATAGTTGCTGTTCCAAAGAAGAACGGGAAGGTCAGAGTCTGCATCGACTTTACCAATCTCAACAAGGCTTTCCCCAAGGATCCATTCCCCATGCCAAGGATTGATAGACTCGTCGATGCCACTGCTGGCCACGAGCTATTGTCTTTCATGGATGGGTACTCTGGATACAATCAAATTCCACTTCATCCAGACGATCAAGAGAAGACTTGCTTTGTGACTAGCCGAGGTCTCTACTGCTACAATATAATGCCATTCGACCTCAAAAATGCTGGATCTACCTATCAAAGGCTAGTCACCAAGATGTTCGAAGACCAGATCGGTCGCAACGTCGAAGTCTACGTCGACGATTTACTCACAAAGAGCTCCGTTCGAAGCAGGCATCTATCCGATCTGGCAGAAACCTTTCAAGTCCTCCGAAAGTATCGCATGAAACTCAATCCAGCCAAGTGCGCTTTCGGAGTTCAATCTGGCAAATTCCTGGGTCATCTTGTGACCAGGAGAGGTATTGAAGCCAATCCCGATCAAATTCGAGCTATCCTCGACATGTCATCGCCTACCAATCGGAAGGAAGCGCAACGCCTCACTGGAAGACTTGCTGCCCTCAATCGGTTCATCTCAAAGTCCTCCGACAAGTGTAAGCCTCTTTTCGACAAGCTGCGAAAGGCAGATACATCGGGATGGAGTCCTGTTTGTGAAGAAGCTTTTCAAGGCATCAAGAAATATCTGGTGCAAGCTCCTATCCTGACTGCTCCACTTCCAAAAGAAGACTTGTGGCTCTATCTCGCCGTGACCGATCAAGCAATTAGTGCAGTCCTAGTCAGTAGAAGAGATGGCGTCGAACATCCAGTTTATTATATCAGCCATACTCTTCTTCCGGCTGAAACTCGCTATTCAAAAACTGAGAAGGTCATTCTGGCCTTGCTCACTGCATCACGATGCCTTCAACCTTACTTCGTCTCCCACCAGATCACTGTCATTTCAGAACACCCACTCAAAGATATCGTTGACAAGGCTGGTCGAGCTGGTCGGATGACCAAATGGGTGATCGAAATGAGTGCCTTGGGGATTCAGTTCGAATCTCGCACTTCCATCAAAGGTCAGGCTGTTGCTGATTTTCTAGCTGATTTTCCAGTTGAAGAACCCATCACTTGGGAAGAAGATGTCGACATGCGCTTGGAAGATGAGGATAATCCTCCAATCAATCTTGCAACAAAATTTGATCCAAGTCTCGAGGCTATTGCTGCAACTCCTCCATGGAAGCTATACACTGATGGAGCTTCAAGTGCGATCGGTTCGGGAACTGGGATAGTCTTGGTATCCCCCGATAGGGGTGAGCGTCGGTTTTGTCGGTCGGTTTCGGTGTCGGTTTTGTCGGTTTTATTTTTTTTCGGTTTTCGAAAAATCAAAACCGAAACCGAAACTGAAATGGTCGGTTTTTGTCGGTTCGGTGTGATCGGTTTTCGGTTCGGTTTCGGTTAATATGAGTTATGCTAGAACCCTTGGCTCTTAAATCTTAATCGTTAGTTCATCACAAATAAGTGGATGATTATGTTCTTACATAGTGCTAAAATGAAAGTTCAAAGCAAAATCAACCGACGTTCACTCTTTTGAAGCATTGTAGATGTAACATAATTACTTCGTACTTGCACTTACTTGAAACAAAAGTATTATGGCCGTTGTGTTTATGATTTAAGAAGTCGGGTCGGTTTTTTCGGTTTCGGTTCGGTGTTTCATACCCGGGAACCGAAACCGAAACCGATTTAATCGGTTTTGCCGGTTCGATTTGTTTTCGGTTCGGTTTGATGTTCGGTTCGGTTATTTCGGTTAAATTTTGGTCGGTTTCGGTTCGGTTAGGCGGTTCGGGTCGGTTTTTGCACAGCCCTATCCCCCGAACTTGATCATCTCCAGAAGGCCACTCTCCTCGGATTCACTACCACCAACAACGAAGCCGAATACGAAGCACTCATTTCTGGACTCGAGATGGCGAAATCCCTGGGGGTAGATCGGATCATTGTCTATAGCGACTCCCAGTTGATCATAAGGCAAATCAATGGAGAGTATACAGCTCGAGAAGAAAGAATGCAACTCTATTTGGCCTTAGTACGAAGTCTTCAACAGCATTTTACTGATGCCGAATTCATTCAAATCCCAAGAGCAGAGAACCGAGAAGCAGATGCCTTAGCCAATGCTGCCTCAGTTCTTGGAGACTCACTCGGAGGAAGGCAAATACAGATCGATTATCAAGAAGTGCCCAAGACCATCCCCGATCAACAGATCCTTGCTACTACAAAGAGATCTGGGGGTGGAGATCAACTCGCATTGAACCTCACTACTACAAGTGAGCCTGAAGACTGGAGACGATTAATCTGTGATTTCTTCAAGCATGGCAAAATGCCGAAAGATCCAAATCAAGCCCGAAGACTTCAAAGGAAGCTCCCCTGCTACACTATTCAAGAAGAAGATCTATATTTCAAATCTCATAACGGGATATTGCTCAAGTGCCTTGGCCCAGAGCAAGCAAAGGCAATCCTGAGTGATATCCACTCTGGAGCTTGTGGAAATCATTCGGGAGGAAGATCTCTTGAAGCCAAGACGAAGCTACAAGGTTACTATTGGCCAACAATGGCAAGGGATGCTCAGCAAGTTGTTCAAAAATGCGAACCATGCCAACGACACGCTCGAGCTATCCATCTCCCTGCAGATGAGCTTCATCAGCTATCAAGTCAATGGCCTTTCCATCAGTGGGGGTTGGACTTCTTGGGTCCTTTCCCACCAACTCCAAGCAAGAAGAAGTACCTACTACTGGCCACTGATTACTTCACCAAGTGGGTTGAAGCTGTGCCTCTCTTCCGAGAGACTGATGACGAAGTGATCAAATTCATTCGGCACAACATCTTCTCGAGATTTGGTACACCTCAAGTTCTTGTTGCTGACAATGGAGCTCAATTTGACTCCGACAAGTTCCGAGAGTTCTGTCTGAACAACGGTATCAAGCTATTCTATTCAACTCCAAGATATCCTCAATGCAATGGTCAAGCCGAAGCCTCAAATAGAGCTATTCTTGGTATACTCAAGAAGAAACTCAACGACAAGAAAGGATTGTGGGAACAGGTCCTACCTGAAGTTCTTTGGGGGTATCGCACGACTCTGAGAAGATCAACAGGGTTCTCACCCTTTCGTCTAACATATGGATCGGAAGCAATACTCCCAACAGAAAACATATCAAGTACTCTGAAGACCAGAGCAGTTGAAAAAGGAATCAACGAAGAGCTTCGGATCAATGATCTAGACTTCTCTGAAGAACTACGAGACCAAGCTTCCCTCCGTGTGGCCAAGTACCAACAAAAGATCAAATGAGCCTATGATGAGAAAGTCTACAAGCGACAATTTCCAATCGGCAGTTTGGTCCTTAGAGCAGTCTTCTACAATACAAAGGAACATAGTAGTGGAAAACTAGCTCCCAACTGGGAAGGTCCTTACATTGTCGAATCAGTGGGAGGCAAAGGCTCTTATCGATTGATCTCGCCTGAAGGAGATAGACTCCCTCGAGCTTGGAACGCTAGACACCTCAAGTTGTTCTATCTATGATGTAAATACCGTGATGAATAAAGTTCTTTTTCAAATGTTCAAATGTGCAAGTGTTCAGCTTTTCAATTCAAGTTCTGAAGCAGTTTCAAATTATCCATATTCAAGTTACCAGGTCTTCTAACAAGTTTGGGAGTTAGAGTTGCGACTCAACCCCTTACTAGCAAATGTTAAACTGACCCTCAATTTCAAATATTCAATTTCAATCAAATTCTATATCATCTAACAGGTTTGGGAGCTTGAGTTGTGACTCAACCCCTCACATACAAGTGTTACATGAATTCAAATTCAAATTTCAAGTTACAACAAGTTTGGGTAATCGAGTTGCGACTTGACCCCTTACATTCAAAAGATTATATCTATCTAATACTATCCAGAACATGATATTCAAAGGCATTCAACTCAAGAGACATCCAACTTTCAAACACCCAAAAAGATATCTTCTATTATCAAAATTTGCCGAGTACAATATTGAGCTGCTACATATCAAAAGTTTACAAGAGTAAACAACAAAGAAAAAGGCAGAAATACATCAGGGCTTGGCTACGCTTGGAGCGCGTGACCTCTCTCCTTCAGACCCGCCACGAGCCTTGCTCGCAGTCGAAGCTTTAGAAGATCGGGCACTGCTGACATGTACCCTGAGTGCCTCTGCTGCTTTCTCGGCCGTTTCCCTGTAGCTCTTGCATTCAGACAGCGCATGCTCCAGTTCCTTCTTGGAGGTCTCTTCTCTGGCAGTGAAGGCAGCATGCTGGGCAGCAAGTTGTTCTTTCAATTCCTTGATCTCGGTTGTGCGATCACAGGACACGTTCTCAACCTTGATGAGCCGATTCTTCAAGGATTCAAGTTCGTGACTCTGCGCCTCGCAACGGTTCTGCAACCCCTTGCTCTCCAGTTTCTCTTTGCGAAGTTCTTCGATTTTTGCCTTGAGAAACTCCTTCTTTAAGGATAGCACCTCCCTCAGCTTGTCCTTCTCCTCACGAGCAGCCTTTAGTTCAGCTGTCAAGCGGGATACTTCAGCTGAAGCTTCTTTTGCTCCCGCCCTCCTGGAGAGTTTGCTCGCAATTCTCAAAACTGCTGAGCTCTGCAAATAGACAAAGAGTTAGAATTATTCTGAAGATACAATTCAAATACTTGATCAAGCAGATACACATACCACTACTTCAAGCCTATCGAAGGCTTCGTCAAAAGGAGCATCCGGAAGGTTGCAAAGCTTCCGGATCACGCTAGTAGGGTGGTTGATATCAACATCACCCAAACTCTTTATCTTCAGAGCCGGGCCAGCAGGCGTACCTGCAATCGACACAAGAGTTCAAAATGTTAGAATATTTTCAACCTTCAAAGGCAAGACAATCAAGGCAAGTTACTACAGATACCTGAAGCCTCGACCTGAGGAGCCTTTCCCTTCCCATGGTCGGAGCTCTTACCCTTGGGGGTCGATTTCTCCTTGATAGGGGTTGGCTCTGGCAGGGGTTGGGGGGTAGCATCACCCACCCGGCTTCCTCTCTCCAAGTGAGCGGGAGAGGGAACATCTCGGGGAAGTGAGGCTCCCCCTTCATCTTCGTGCCCGCTTGAATTATCGAGCCCTGCCACCATGGCGGCTACCTCCTCAGCCAGAGATCGCGAAGGGGGTGGAGGTTGTTCAACCTCCATACCCCCACTTGTAGTCGCCCCTTCGAGATGAGGAGCCTCGGGAGGTATCTGATCGAGGGGTGTAGGGTTGCTTCCAACCCCACCACTCCCCGATATCTTGATCTTGAAGCGCAGTGGGTTCTTCTGCAACTCCCCAAAGTGATAAGTAGGAATCACTTTAGGGCCATCGCCCGTTGTATCCATAACCCCCTCCATCTTGCGAGCCCTAGCCTCGTCTATGAGGATCAGCTGCGAGTCCTCTTCAGCACCAACAATGGGGGTGGGAGGAATTTCTTCCTCGCCACCCCCATGTTCTTTGCCCTCGTCCTCTTCATCATCTTCATCATCTTCATCATCTCCGTTTTCTCCCCCGTCGCTGCCAGTACTGTCATCAGCATCTTCATCCTCTTCCTCTTCGCCTCCACCTTCCTCCTCTCTCTCTTCTTCCTCTACTTCTTCCCCCTTTTTCTCTTCATCTTTCTTTTCCTCCTCCTCAGCTAAGACCTTCCTTTTCTTCTTTGTCGGGCCTCTTTGTATCACCAATCTCTCCTCCGTGGGCAAGCTGCGCCTAGCTCCGTAGGCCTTCTTCTCAAATCGAAGTTTTCTAACAATTTTGCCTGATTCAGGGTCCTCCTCATAATCTGAGTAGATGACCTCGTTGTCTTCATAACGAAGCTTCGATCGGTGGAGGAGGTTGGCATTACCATGTCGGACCGGGCAATTCGAGAATTGCTTCCATGACCGAGTTCTGCATGTCAACTCCAGAAAAAGATTGTCAAGGGCCCCTACTCGCTCTGAAGGCCACGAGAGGGCTCCTCCTGCACAGTACATATCGATCTCTTTGTGCACTTTGTACCGAGGAACCTCAGGAACAGACATAGGAGTCCAGGCACCAGACACCGATAACGGCCAGTCCGTGTAGAGTTTGTCGGAGCCGATGGTGTCGATGATTGGGCGCAGGGCAGAGACACCCGTCAGATTGTAAAAAGGGTTGTCCTTCCTCCAGGCCCATCGGTAATGATAAAAGAAATATCCCAGCTCGATCCTGGCTTCTTCGCCTTCAGGGAGGCTGGAGTAGCATTCCCTGAGTTACTTCTGGAAGTCCGACTCTACGCGGCAGAAAGCGTAGATGATCCTCCAGGCGTTTTCAGTAACCTGCCCGGGACAAAGACCGGAGGTGTTCAGCAACCTTGCGGCAAAAGGTGGCAATGGAAGCCGCAGTCCACAGTTGAGCTGGCCGATGGTGACGATGGTTCCCATCACTTGCTCCTTGCTCGCGTACGAGACAAAGATTGTCCGCCTGTCAACGCCAAAAGCAGATAGAACCCCCGGAAGCACTGGGCGAGCCTTTCCCTCTGTGAAACTTGCCAGCAACTCCTGCAGCTTCTCCCTCTTCACGTCTGTAAGCTTACTGCCAATATTGTATCCAAACTCAGGTTCCGCCTCCAAAGGTAGCTGCGGGCAGAGGACGAATCTCGCTTTGGGGATGTGCTTTGGCCTTGACGGTGCTGAAGCGAATCCAACCCCCTGGTGCCTCTTTCCCAATTGACCCAGCTCAATAAGCTCTGCCTTGCCTTTGCCTCGGCCCTTCGGAGCAGAAGAGACTTCGACAACTTCCTTGCCTTTCCTCTTGGAAGGAACTGCACCCTTCTTCGAACTTCCGGAGGAAGCCATTTGACCGATCAAGCGAGAGCAGAGAACAAGAGATCTGGAGCAAAAGAGTCTGGACTTTGAAAAATTTTGGAAGCGTGAGGCAAAAATGACAGCGAGGAAAACTTTTATACCCAGGGTAAACTGGCGCACAGATCGAAAAGACACGTGTCTTCACCATATCAAATCGCGTGTTTTTTGTAGGTACACGTGGCATCCATCCGTAGCAAGCGCAAAACCAGGCGAACAGTCGCGACCAGACGAAACGTCAGACCACCGGTCCAAGCAAACAACCGGTCCGAGTGAACCGGACCGCCGGTTCAGCGAAACCATTCAAGCTGTACTACCTTCTCTGAAGGGCAGGTTGGAAACTTCAAATTGATCGGCTGATTTTAACCGATCGGTCAAACTTGACCGATCGGTCAAAATCAACCGATCGGTCGATTTTCTACTAGATCTGGCAAAAAACCAAGGGTTTTTGCCGATCACATAAACCTTGACCGGCTGATTTTAACTAATCGGTCAAACTTGACCGATCGGTCAAAATCAACCGATCGGTCGATTTTCTACTGGATCTGGCAAAACCTAAAGGTTTTTTGTCGATCACCCAAACCTTGACCGGCTGATTTTAACCGATCGGTCGATTTTCTACTAGATCTGGCAAAAAACCAAGGGTTTTTGCCGATCACATAAACCTTGACCGGCTGATTTTAACCGATCGGTCAAAACTTGACCGATCGGTCAAAATCAACCGATCGGTCGATTTTCTACTGGATCTGGCAAAAAAACTAAGGTTTTTTACCGATCACCCAAACCTTGACCGGCTGATTTTAACCGATCGGTCAAAATCAACCGATCGATCGATTTTCTACTCGATCTGGCAAAAAACCTGTGTTTTTTGCCGATCACCCAAACCTTGATCGGCTGATTTTAACCGATCGGTCAAACTTGACCGATCGGTCAAAATCAACCGATCGGTCGATTTTCTACTGGATCTGGCAAAAAACCAAGGGTTTTTGCCGATCACATAAACCTTGACCGGCTGATTTTAACCGATCTGTCAAACTTGACCGATCGGTCAAAATCAACCGATCGGTCGATTTTCTACTGGATCTGGCAAAAAAACTAAGGTTTTTTGCCGATCACCCAAACCTTGACCGGTTGATTTTAACCGATCGGTCAAACTTGACCGATCGGTCAAAATCAACCGATCGGTCGATTTTCTACTCGATCTGGCAAAAAACCTGTGTTTTTTGCCGATCACCCAAACCTTGACCGGCTGATTTTAACCGATCGATCAAAATCAACCGATCGGTCGATTTTCTACTGGATCTGGCAAAAAAAACTAAGGTTTTTTGCCGATCACCCAAACCTTGACCGGCTGATTTTAACCGATCGGTCAAACTTGACCGATCGGTCAAAATCAACCGATCGGTCGATTTTCTACTCGATCTGGCAAAAAACCTGTGTTTTTTGCCGATCACCCAAACCTTGATCGGTTGATTTTAGCCGATCGGTCAAACTTGACCGATCGGTCAAAATCAACCGATCGGTCAATTTTCTACTGGATCGGTCAAAAAACCAGGTTTTTTGACCGATCACCCAATCCTTGACCAGTTGAATTTGACCGATCGGTCAAAATTGACCGATCAGTCTTTTTTATGCTAACGATCGACAAGCTTCTTCGTGCCTTTTTGCGACAGGGGGTTGCTATTTTTTGCACCAAATCCAAGCCAGCCAGAATGAACTCTAGCTAACTTGGAGGGGGTAACTATGGGTGCAAATTTTGGCAGAAGTTTACCAACTACCACGGGAACCACCGGCCCTGCCTGGTGGGCCCACGAGGACTACCGCGGGACCCACCAGCCCTGCCTGGTAGGCCCACGAGGACCACCGCGGGACCCACCGGCCCTGCCTGGTGGGCCCACGAGGACCACCGTGGGACCCACCAGCCCTGCCTGGTAGGCCCACGGGGACCACCGCGGGACCCACCGGCCCTGCCTGGTGGGCCCACGAGGACCACCGCGGGACCCACCAGCCCAGCCTGGTGGGCCCACGAGGATTATCGCGGGACCCACCGACCCTGCCTTGTGGGACCAAGAGCCTGTGGAATCCCCCAGAAGACGGTAGCGGGGCCCGCCAGCTTTACCTGGAGGATCCCCAGATGCGGCAGCAAAAACCGTCATTTGCCCCGGAATTCCTACCCGGGAAGTCTATAAATAGCAGAGCCTTCGAATGTAAAAAGATCGGATTTTCAAAACCTGAAACTCCGGAACTCAAACCAGAGCTCTGAAAACATATCAGTGTCATCATCTGATATCTGTCTCAGAAACCTCTATCTCCTCTTACCCTCTACCTTACCTTGATCTTCTTCTTGTCTTTGAACAAGTCGAAGAAACTTCAGTGACACTCGGCCTGTCGAGGTCACTTCGAAACAAGTGTTAGTGAATTCGGGTTGCTCCCTATAGCACGGAGACGTAGGCTTCGGCTGAACTCCGAGAACACTTCTCGTGTCAACACTCTCTCTGATTGCATCTCTCTGTTTACATATCAAAAGCTGCGACTCAAATCGATAGATCAAACAATGATCTCCAACTTCAACTTCGATTGACTGGTGAGGCGAGGTCTTCGGGTCGGCACGAAGATTTTCCCCCACAGTATGCTCTGAGCAATTGCTCGTTCGTACATATTTTCCTAGGTAGAAGAATAAAGACAAGAATATAAATAAGGGCCAGAAAAAACCAAGCCGTGGTCAACCTCCATGCGCTTGTCCCATTAGGCCTTACATTCATCCATCACAAATATAATCGAAATATCATGCAATTATATTTTGGGGTCCGACCTCGAAAATAAACAATCACACTATAGCGGTGCCCTGCAAAACGCACTATGCATAACATGCGACATATATGAATATATGATCTACGCAAACCCCGGTGACACATTAGTTCATCAAATGCGCATTCGATTCATTCCATGAAAAATTTTCTTATGAATCGCACACCAAAATGGCTCTGATACCATTTATTAGAATGATATCGGAGGTGCAACAGAAGGTGGAGTTGATCCCGAGGGTCGTTTAGGTGTGCGGTATATTTTAAAATTTTCATTCATATTAATTATATACGCAAATGGTAAAACGAATACGAATCGAACCCCTATAGTCATCTACCGAAATGATTAACATATCTCATATGTATGCATTATGATAGATATAGGGGTTAGTAGGTTATACCTTCGTGCGGGATTTAACAGCCCGAAGAATTTCTTCAATGTTGATGAAGATGAATTCGGATCTGCACGAATACACTTCAGTGCGAAGGTTGTAACTTTCTATCCCGATATCGGAACGGAGCGTAACATAATTTTCCAGAAAGAAGACTTCAATGCCAAGAATTTTCATCTAGTTTGACGTCATTTGGACTTCTATAGCTCCTGCAGTGATCAAAACGTACAGTACAGATTTATCCGTAAAATCTGGGCAGCAATCAAGAGCGGGATCCTCGCGCAAGAGATAGATGTATCTCGTCAGATTCACCTGATCTCATAAATCGTCCCAGATCCTTGTACTCTAATCTCTGAGTGGCTCAGAGTGCAAGCGATCTCCATAAATCTCACACACACACACACTTTGAGAAGAAAATGAGGGAGAGAGAGAGATATAAACTCGAGAGAGAGAGAGAGATGGCAAAAACCCGAACCATCAGAGAAGGGGTGGTGGTTCTCCTTAGGAAATCTGAGAATGATGCACTATTTTAGATCTGAAATTCATGTCCCTCACTCTCCCTTGCCATTTGAAACCGTTCCTCTCTATCTCTCTATCTCTTTACTCTCAAATTCAATGCCCTTTTTATTACTAGTTGCCATATTAAAATTGTTGCAATTAAGGAGATGATTCAAAATATTTTAAATCTAAATTAATCTCTTAATTATAAGTTTGATGATCATGCAAGCTAGCCCTAGTGAGGATGGCGGCCACTAGGGCATGCGGGATATTTTGAAATGACCAAAATACCCCCATGTATCTAGTGGGCGTTCACCTCATGCGGGATTATGTATGACCCATCTACGTGCACGATAATGCACCTTAACACTTAGGGCACCTCATCGGCATCGACAACATGTCAATACACCATGGGACGATGAATATTATTTTTACTATTTACAGGGGTGCCCTTAGTAAAAGGTGGGGTGCCCTATAGTAAAAAATTACTAAACTCATATTCTGTGTTCTAGTGCAACACGCACACACGGAATGGACTCCTCATGGTATAATGGCAACATCGTGTGTCCCTATACAACTCTGGGGTTGCTCCCTAGTGAACACACTTAGTCCTGTGCAACCACCATGGTCCAGTGCGATGCACTCACGGAACATAGGACGATTAGACATTATTTCTTCAACTCATAATATGCTGTGAGACAAAAAGAAAATAATGATCCATAACGATCGTGGATAGGGTGGAACCTTCAGGGACTAGGATTCATGGCTTCCAACCGGACCCGATCGATGCACTACCCAAGTGTCCCTGTCAATCCTCTGGGTCCCTGTTAACCTGCGTGGCCACCTAGAGTGCGACGTAGGCTGCACTCCAATTCTCCCAGACTTATTAAGCTCTCCCGCATACCCTTGCTCTCCGCTTAGTATTGGTAATATGATGTCGCTCCACTTGGTGCCATGAGTCAACTTGAGCAGTGGAGAGCACCGTCAAACTCAAGTAATCATATGACTAGGTTCCTTCCAGGTTGACCATCATATCGCACCTCCGATTACTTTGGCCATGCAACCGGATCCGGTCAATAGCTCAACTGCTGACCAGTAGGCCTAGGTTTAGTGTGGTGTATGTCATACCAAGGACGTACCTCCCGGTAAGAATGTGGATGACCTGCAAGAGTGGCGTGCCGATGCAACGCCAGCCTGGTAACCCAGCGCACTGTGGTATTGGGTCATGGTTAAATCCCTCACACGTTGGTGAACCAAAGTTACACGCAACTGGTTAGTCCACCGGTCATGGTTCCTCAGGGTTTAGAATCGATTACCCTAAGCAAAAACATGGCTATGTGCACCGGTGCCTTCTCACCGATCTGTACACCGTGTTGGTTCCGTTTGGCCACAGACACTGCCTGGTAATGACCATTATGGAGATACTCATGCTCTGTCATTCTAACAGCTTATCTTGATAAGACGACCAACCCAAATCAGAGCTGCAAACGATTTAGGCTCATAGGACCGATCCACTGAGTCTCCCACTCAGATGGACTATTATATAGCCATGGCTCCTTAAGTTCTGTAAACAGAACACGTATAATAATACGTATCTTTATACAATCCTAAATAAACTATCAACCATATATAGCCAAACCTAGGGTTTTACGAGCTATAGACCATATCAAACCTAGCACATTGGCCAAATTTTGCACCCACAGTTACCCCCTCCAAGTTAGCTAGAGACTGATCTGGCTGACTTGGAACCCAGGTACAAAAATCCAAACCCCCTATCTAGGGTTGGTGCCTTCGATTTCTTCTCAAGTGTTGGATGGCTGATAGGATATTGGCGATCGGTTTGTTGAATTCGGCCAATCGGGTATGGACAACCGATCGGTCAAAATCGACCAATCGGGCGATGGTGACCGATCGATCGAAATTGACCGATCGGGTGATTGCAACTGGTAGGACTTTAGGCGATTGGATAAAAAGCTATGTTTTTCGCCCGATCCTTTGAATTTTCACCCGATTGTTTGCCTATCGATCGGGTGAAGTCTCTGACTGATCGGTCAATATTGACTGATCGGGTGTCTTCCATCGATCGTTCAAACTTGACCGATTGGGTGTTTTCAGCCGGTGGAACTACAGACGATCGGGTAAAAAACTATGTTTTTCGCCCGATCTTTTGCATTTTGACCCGATCGTCTACCTGTCGATCGAGTGATGTCTTCGACCGATTAGTCAAAGTTGATCGATCGGGTGTCTTCTACCGATCGGTCAAAGTTAACCAATCGGGTGTTTTCAGCTGGTGGAACTTCAGACGATCGGGTAAAAAACCATGTTTTTCGTTCGATCCTTTGGATTTTCACCCGATCGTCTGCCTGTCGATATGATTAAGTCTTCGACCGATCGGTCAAAGTTGATCGATCGGGCATGTTCTACCGATCGGTCAAAGAAGACCGATCGGATGTTTTCAGCTGGTGGAACTTCGGGCGATCGGGTAAAAAATTATGTTTTTCGCCCGATCTTTTGGATCCGATCGTCTGCCTGTCGATCAGGTAAAGTCTTTGACCGATCAGTCAAAGTTGATCGATCGGGTGTCTTCTATCGATCGGTCAAAGTCGATCGATCGGGTGTTTTCAGCCGGTGGAACTTCAGGTGATCTGGTAAAAAACCATATTTTTCGCTCGATCCTTTGGATTTTCACCCGATCGTCTGCCTGTCGATTGGGTAAAGTCTTTGACCGATCGGTCAAAGTTGACCGATCAGGTATTTTCAACCAGTTGGACTTGGTGCGATCGGGTAAAAACTACGTTTTTGTTGTAGCTCATGTGTCCTTAGCGTGGATTTTCTGTATTAACATTAATAAAGATGACTTTGGTTATTGCTTTAATTAGAATACTACTATGGTATATGTTAATACACATATAATAAAAGGACCCTAGGGAACACAGTAGACTACTGAGGCGCATGGAGGATCTATGCTTGGGAGACCCAGTGGACCAGTTCTGTGTAGACCAAGAACTAGTTCACAGCTTAGGTGATGCCGGTCGCTTCACCGAGAACAAGCTGTTGGTAGGTAGAGGATGTGGTGAAGTCTCCACCACGAGAACATGGGATTCCCATTCACCTGACCAAGCACGATGATCGTGTTGAACAGGAACCAAGACGGTGCACAGTTCAGTGATTCAGACACTGGTGCAGAAACCATCTTACTACTATAGATAATCTATCCTTAACCCTGAGGGACCATGCTCACTGGGCCAATCAGTTGAGTGGTGCTTTGATGTGCCAACGTGTGCGGACCTTCCATAGTCCAATACCACGGTACGTTGGGTTACCTGGCTGGCGCTTGAGTGACATGTAATCCCTACAGGTTATCCGACGTCCAGTGGTGGATGGGTGTGTTTTGATGAGTCAATCTGTCCACACAGTTAACCCAGGCCTGGTGGTTGTCAGTATGACTGACGATGTTCCGGATGCTAGGCATAGCACCGGAAGGTGTGTGGTGTTATAGATGACAAGTCATCAAACTCTAGTCAGATGATCGATCAGGATCTGACGGTGCTCCCCACCGCCCGAGTCGTATCATGGCACCAGTAATAGGAGGGACTAAGGATTATCGGAGTATAGTAGAGAACAGGATTACGAGGGAGTAACATAAGTTTTGGATCACTAGAGTTTAACTCGCATCGCACTCTGGGTGGCTACGCGGGTTAATCGGATTAGGACTGATTAACAGAACTTTCGGTGTGTCACCGAAACAGTTAATCAGGGATCCGGTTGGAGCTAGAGATCCCAAACCCTGAAGGTTCCACCCTGTCGTTGTGTATAGGAATTGTTCCCCGACCTAGTTGGATACGTTGGATGCGAAGTAGCGCGATGGAGCGCAAGCCCGGAGCCAAAGAACCTAATTCATACATGTTACGGGCCGTAGGGGTATTTTGGTAAATACTAAAATATGGCTCAGAACATATTGAATATGGATCTTAGATTGAGCGGAATAATTTCAGGAGCTCACAGGCACTGACGGAACTCGATTCCGAGTAGCGCACCTCACTCAGTCTCACTTTCAGTTTTTCGCTTTTCGTGAAGGGTGTTTTCGTCCGGACTTCGCGATAGACACCCGGAAGACCTAAATTCGATCCCCCCTCATCCCTATCCACCTAAGGGCCGGCCCTAGGCTCCTTGGAGCCATGGGAGACCGGCCCTATAAAGGGAATAGAGAGGGAAGGGGCCGGCCCTATGGTTCTACTCCCTTCCCTCCAAAAATCCGATCCCTAGTCCCCCTTCTTTGTGGTTTCGGCCAAGGAAAAGAGAGGAAGAAGAAGGGAGAAGGAAGAGGAAGGAAGGAGAAGGAAGAAAGGAGAAAGAGGAGGAGAAAATCTCGAGGCTCGCTATCGTCTTCGCAACGGATTCTTCCGTCGGCTCGAAATCCTTGCACTCAGAGACGGGATTTCGAGGATTCTTCAATTCGCAAAGGACAAGGTGCTATCCGACAGTTTTCCTTGCGATTCAAGTACGGTTCTTCATCATTCCGTAATCTCTGGATCATAGATCCATAAGGTATGATGAATCTAAACACCTAAGTAGATGCATGTATGTCTTCCGTAGATCGTAGTATGCCTCTAGGGTGTCCGCACATATGCTAAGATCATAGATTTGCATGTAGATTGTTTTGTATCATGAATTGTAATGAAAAATACACCGTATGATCTTCGGATCTTTCTTTTTGCTTCCGCTACGACTCTGATTAGCGGAACCCAATTCCAACAATTGGTATCAGAGCACGCTTTGGTGTATGTTTCATGCATGAATTCATGAAAACATCATGTGAATATATGATGAAATATGTTTTCGTCGGGGTTCGGCGTAGATTATGCATATGGATTGTGCTATGTATCGTCTTTTTGTAGGTGCCACGCTGAATAGTAATCTGTGATTGCATGCATCCGGGGGTCGGACCCCGGATTTAATTTTGCATTGATTATTATTGTGGATTGTAAGGCTCTAGATGGGCGAGGGTGGGGGTTGACCATCCTCGGTTTCCTGGCCATGTTTCTAGGATTGTCTTCTTTACTTTCTAGCGAAATTGTACATGAACGAGCACTTGCTCGGAGCGTGTTAGTTTTTCGATCACAGGAAGAAGGAGATGATGCTACATCCACGGTTCGGGCAAGCGGTACCATGGCGTGCAAAGACCCGGCGAAAGCGTGCACGCTGGCGATGAAGGGGATCGTTGTCAGAGATCGTGCAGAACGGAAAAACGAGATATCTTGGTTGTGCTATTCAGGTTCAGGGGTCGGACCCTGGACTTGATTCAGTTTGGATGTTTTTCTGTTGTTTCTCTTTATTTTGTATTTAGAGAACCCCGATGATAATATTATCATTCTTGCTTGTGAGTTAGTATCTAGATCAGGCTTAGGGTTAGTACTAAAATTTTGGATTCATCGGTGTCTCTATATGCTTCTAACATGTGCGAATTTGGTGGCTAGCTAAAAGGAAAGGCGGTAACCGCCCTCGTGGTAGTTCAGGTAGCCAAGTACTGTGCACCGAGATAGACGCGGTGTTAGATTTATTTAGAGATAATTAACTAATGTCTCCATAGAAGTATGATAACCCTAGTGGGATGCCCTTTCCCCACGTGGTCCTAGCGACCAAGTTAGGTTAGGATTTCACTATGTGATACCCGTTTCTAGATGATGTTTCATGGTAGTATGAACTTATCACGATTTGGTTATGCCACCATTAGGTTGAGGTCCAGCGGAGGTTGTCGGATGTCCCTATTTGGCCAGCATCGAAACCTGTAATGAGATGAGGTCTACTATGACATTAGGCATCAAATTGTGAATGATGCGTCATCGTAGTGGGAGTCCTTTCCAGTTGACCTTAGGCTAGGCTCCAGATCTTAGGATTATAGGCAAACTATTGAAGTATCGGGATCCTTGGAATCTATGTAATGTGATCCTTGCAAGAAAGGCAAAAGCTAAGTATTCAAGGTAGGGACTATGATATTTTCCGAGGATACTAATGCTTTGCGGGAGGGTTTGTAATCCTAGTGGGAGCACGGTAGACCAGGGTCTATGTCTAGGAGGTTGTGACCTATCTAGATATGCATAAAACCTCATAAAGAAGGGATGTGTAAGAGGTTCCCTCCAAAGGGGAGCCCCTGGCCTCCATAATCAACAGGCTAAGGGTCTGGGTGGGAGGTACGCAGTTCGATATTCCCACCGGGTGAGAGCTGTGTTTCCTTCCATGCTGGTTCACCTAGTGGTTTTCTTCGGGACATGGAGGATGCCAGTGGCAGTGGGTGACGGTTTTATCCTGCACCGCGGGAGCCTATGAACCCCCCTGCTGACACCACCTAGATTTGTGGGAAGCATCCGAAAGCTTGTGTGAAGCCGCTGTTGCAGCACACGCGGGTCACATAAAGCTGGCCAAAAGGAGACTGGGAGGTCTTTCAGTTTGCCATGGGTAATTCTGATAAAGACTGGGTCGTAAAAACCCCGTTGGCAGAAGCGGTTGCATGCTCTCACCGAGATGCTATCTCCAATTCAGGGCCGATAGTCTCAGTGCTCGAGCCTAGGGAATTTAGATTCCTGGATGTCTCCACTTGAGGTGGTGAAGACATAGCGGCTGGAGTAGACATTATCTATTTCTAAATTCTATGAAATAGATTATAGTAGACCCTAACTATTGCTTTAAACCATTGTTTACAGAAATCATGACCAAGCTCGACCCCCTTACCTCCATAGTTAATGATAACAAACTTACAGGACCAAACTACGAGGACTGGAAGCGTAACCTAATGCTCGTCGTAAGGGTTGGCAAACACACAATTGCCCTAAGTACCCCTCAACCGGCCATGCCGGGACCAAGTGCAACTGAGGCCCAGTTAAAGGAATAGAAAGACTGGCTAGATGCTGATGAGATGTGCAAGTGCTATATTGTGGCATCCTTGCAGACCGTCATTCAGAAGCAAGTCGAAGACATGGCCTTTGCTTCAGATATGATACTCTACCTGAAGGAAATGTTCGAGGGTCGTAGTCGGATAACTCATTACCTGACCATCAAGAAATTGGTGTCCATGAAGATGGCAGAGGGGACTTTAGTTCGGGATCATATGCTGAAGTTGTTTGGCTATGTGAACGAGCTTGGTTCCTTCGATGTCATCTTGGATGCAGAGATCCAGACCGATATTTTCCTCGCATCTCTGTCAGGAGTGTTTGAGGGCTTCGTTACCAACTTCAACCTTAACCGGTTAAAGATGTCTAACGCAGAGCTCCTAGCGGCGCTCCAGGCGGTAGAGGACGAGATGAAGGCAGGAGCCCAATCCCTAAATATGGATCAAAATTCTTCTCTAAAAGCCAAGGGCAAGTTTCAGAAAAGAAAGTCTAAGAAGCCCGTGAAGATGGGCCAGGTGCAGTTGCAGGTTCCCAAGTAGAATGGTCCGGCGAAGCCCAAAGGAAAATGTTTCCGATGCGGCAAGAAGGGCACTGGAAGGGCGACTGTCGTGCGGCTCCCAAGAAGGCTGAGACAGGTATATGTCAAATCCACATAGTGGAATCCCTTGTAGCATCCAGTTGTTCTCCAGTTTCATGGATTGTGGATTCTGGTTCCACTAACCATGCTTGCAATAATTTGTAGGGGTTCAAGGAGACAAGAAAACTGGGTGATGGGGAGATAATCCTAAGCATGGAAACTAAGGCCGTGGCAGAGGCTGAAGCAGTTGGAGATGTCATCTTGCAGTTCCTTGATGGAAGAAGTTTATTACTTAGAGACATACTTTGTGTACCGTCCTTGAGACGTAATTTAATTTCTATTTCCTTATTGAATAATAAAGGTTTTTCAGTTTTATTTGATGCTTCTGGTGTGTCAATTAAATTGAATGGTTCCTTTGTTTGTAAGGGAAAGATACAGAATGGACTCTATGTAATTAACTCCAATCATAAGCAGGATAACAAAACTGAAGCTTGTGTGATTAATTCATCTAAAAGAAAAAATCCCTCAGATAATCCAACACTCCTTTGGCATCTAAGGCTTGGACACATAGCCTCAGACAGGATTCACAGGTTGGTTAAGGTAGGACTCTTAAGTCCAAATATTTCAGAAAGCCTACCAACGTGTGAGTCTTGCCTGGAAGGCAAGATGACTAAAAGGTCTTTCCGAGCCAAAGGTAGCAGATCTAAGGAGGTATTGGAGTTGGTACACACTGATGTATGTGGGCCCATAAGTGTCCGTGCCATAGGAGGCTTCGAGTATTTCATCACCTTCACGGATGATCACTCGAGGTTTGGATACATATACCTAATGCGGCGGAAGTCTGAATCCTTTGATAAGTTCAAGGAGTTCAGAGCTGAAGCAGAAAAGCAGACGGGTAAAAGTATCAAGTCTCTTCGATCGGATCGAGAAGGCGAATACCTATCGGATGAATTTATTGGGTACCTGCGTGAGCATGGGATCGTATCCCAGTTGACTGTACCAGGGACACCACAACAGAACGGTGTATCTGAGAGGAGAAACCGAACTTTGTTAGACATGGTTCGGACTATAATGAGTTATGCAACATTGCCACCTAGTTTTTGGGGATATGCCCTAGAGACGGCAGCATATACTTTGAACTTTGTTCCATCAAAGTCAGTACCCCTAACTCCTTGGGAGCTGTGGTTGAAGCGAAAGCCAAGCCTACAGCACTTTAGGATTTGCGGTTGTCCAGCACATGTGCGAAAGGACAAGCGAGATAAGATAGAGTCAAAAACTAAGGTATGTCTGTTTGTTGGGTATCCAAAAGGGACAAAGGGTGGTCTATTTTATGATCCTGGGGATAGAAAGGTTGTCGTCTCGACGAACACCGTATTCCTGGAGCACGATTATTTAATAGACCATAAGCCCACCAGTAAAGTAGTTCTTGAAGAATTGCTTGGTACTGATGGGAGTACGCAGACAGAAAACGTAGTGAGAGCCGATACCACTAAGATTAACGGTACTGTAGAATCGACTCCTATGGAACCACCGCAGGTTCGTCGCAGTGGGAGGACCACAAGTGCTCCTGATAGATACATTGGAGAAGCCTTTATGGTTGATCCAGAGTTTCAGGAGAATGATCCTCTGAACTATGACGAAGCGATGGTATCCACTGACCATGCAGCATGGCAGGAAGCCATGGAGGCAGAACTGACATCGATGTCCCAAAATTCGGTCTGGACACTTGTAACACCACCTCTCAACATTAAACCTGTTGGGTGTAAGTGGGTGTACAAAAGGAAAAGTGGTTCGGATGGTACCGTTGAGACTTACAAAGCTAGACTAGTCGCTAAGGGTTATACCCAGCGAGAAGGGATCGACTATAACGAAACCTTTTCACCAGTGGCTATGCTTAAGTCTATCCGGATCCTCTTGTCCATTGCAGCCCATTATGATTGGGAGATCTGGCAAATGGACGTCAAAACCGCATTTCTCAATGGGGATTTGGAAGAAGACATCTACATGTCTCAGCCTCCAGGCTTTGTCGCAAAAGGTCAGGAAGGTCTGGTGTGCAAGTTGCAAATGTCCATTTATGGACTGAAGCAAGCATCCAGAAGTTGGAACATGCGTTTTGATGAGGCTATCCAGTCTTATGGATTTGAATAGAATGTGGATGAACCATGTGTTTATAAAAGGAGCGATAAGACTGCAGTAGTTTTTCTAGTGCTTTACGTGGACGATATCCTGCTTATCGGAAACGATGTTAGAACGTTATCTACAGTGAAGGTGTGGTTATCCTCTCAATTTGACATGAAAGACCTGGGTGAAGCGAGTTATGTTCTGGGGATCAAGGTAACTCGAGATCGCTAGAACAAGATTCTCTTACTGTCACAGTCAGCCTACATAGATACTATCTTGGTCTGATTCAGTATGCACAACTCCAAGAAGGGACTGGTTCCATTTAGACATGGAATGAAATTGTCCAAGGATCAGGATCCTAAGACTCCTGAGGAGAGGGCAGAGATGCAGAAGATACCTTATTCTTCGGCTGTAGGGAGTCTGATGTATGCCATGCAGTGCACGAGACCAGATATATGCTATGCAGTAGGCATGATGGGTAGGTATCAGTCAAATCCGGGTCCAGGGCACTGGACTGCTGTGAAAAGTATACTCAAGTATCTCCGTAGGACGAGAGATTATGAGTTAGTTTACTCTTCACAGTAACTGATGCCGATTGGATATACGGATTCTGACTTTGCGTCAGATCCGGAATCCAGGAGATCGATGTCAGGGTTTGTGTTTTCACAGGGAGGAGGAGCTGTCAGTTGGAGGAGCGTGAAGCAGGGATGCATCGCAGATTCGACGACAGAGGCTGAGTACGTTGCAGCTTGCGAAGTAGCTAAGGAGGCGGTGTGACTCAAGAAGTTCCTCACGGACTTAGGATGCGTACCGGGAGCTCAAGATCCTATTATCCTTTACTGCGACAATAGTGGAGCGGTAGCACAATCCAAGGAGTCAAGATATCTCCAGAAGAGCAAGCATATCGAGCGGAAATACTACATTATCCGGGACTTGCAGAAGCGAGGGGAGGTTGCAGTGACTTAGGTGGCATCTGCAGATAACATGGCGGACCCTTTCACAAAGGCATTACCGACCAAGGCTTTTGAGAAGCACGTGGATGCCATGGGAGTTAAGACTGTTGTTCCCCGCTAGGCCAAGTGGAAGATTGTTGTAGCTCATGTGTCCTTAGCGTGGATTTTCTGTATTAACATTAATAAAGATGACTTTGGTTATTGCTTTAATTAGAATACTACTATGGTATATGTTAATACACATATAATAAAAGGACCCTAGGGAACACAGTAGGCCACTGAGGCACATGGAGGATCTATGCTTGGGAGACCCAGTGGACCAGTTCTGTGTAGACCTAGAACTAGTTCACAGCTTAGGTGATGCCGGTCGCTTCACTGAGAACAAGCTGTTGGCAGGTAGAGGATATGGTGAAGTCTCCACCACGGGAACGTGGGATTCCCATTCACCTGACCAAGAACGATGATCGTGTTGAACAGGAACCAAGACGGTGCACAGTTCAGTGATTCAGACACTGTTGCAAAAACCGTCTTACTACTATAAATAATATGTCATTAACCCTGAGGGACCATGCTCACTGGGCTAACTAGTTGTATGGTGCTTTGATGTGCCAACGTGTGCGGACCTTCCATAGTCCAATACCACGGTACGTTGGGTTACTCGGCTGGCGCTTGAGTGACATGTAATCCCTACAGGTTATCTGGCGTCCAGTGTTGGATGGGTGCGTTTTGATGAGTCAATCTATCCACACAGTTAACCCAGGCCTGGTGGTTGTCAGTATGACTGACGATGTTTCGAATGCTAGGCATAGCACCGGAAGGTGTGTGGTGTTATATATGACAAGTCATCAATTCCTAGTCAGATGATCGATCGGGATCTGACGGTGCTCCCCACCGCCCGAGTCGTATCATGGCACCAGTAATAGGAGGGACTAAGGATTATCGGAGTATAGTAGAGAACAGGGTTACGAGAGAGTAACATAAGTTTAGGATCACTAGAGTTCAACTCGCGTCGTACTCTGGGTGGCTACGCGGGTTAATCGGATTAGGGCTGATTAACGGAACTTTCGGTGTGTCACCGGAACAGTTAATCAGGGATCCAGTTGGAGCTAGAGATCCCGAACCCTGAAGGTTCCACTCTATCGTTGCGTATAGGAATTGTTCTCCGACCTAGTTGGATACGTTGGATGCGAAGTAGCGCGATGGAGCGCAAGCCCGGAGCCAAAGAACCTAATTCACATGTGTTATGGGCCGTAGGGGTATTTTGGTAAATACTGAAATATGGCTCAGAACATATTGAATATGGATCTTAGATTGAGCGGAATAATTCCAGGAGCTCACAGGTACTGACGGAACTTGATTCCGAGTAGCGCACCTCACTCAGTCTCACTTTTAGTTTTCCGTTTTTCGTGAAGGGTGTTTTCGTCCGGACTTCGCGATAGACACCCGGAAGACCTAAATCCTATCCCCCCTCATCCCTATCCACCTAAGGGCCGGCCCTAGGCTCCTTGGAGCCATGGGAGACCGGCCCTATAAAGGGAATAGAGAGGGGAGGGGCCGGCCCTATGGTTCTACTCCCTCCCCTCCAAAAATCCGACCCCTAGTCCCCCTCCTTTGTGGTTTCGGCCAAGGAAAAGAGAGGAAGAAGAAGGGAGAAGGAAGAGGAAGGAAGGAGAAGGAAGAAAGGAGAAAGAGGAGGAGAAAATCTCGAGGCTCGTCATCGTCTTCGCAACGGATTCTTCCGTCGGCTCAAAATCCTTGCACTCAGAGACGGGATTTCGAGGATTCTTCAATTCGCAAAGGACAAGGTGCTATCCGACAGTTTCCCTTGTGATTCAAGTGCGGTTCTTCATCATTCCGTAATCTCCGGATCATAGATCCATAAGGTATGATGTATCTAAACACCTAAGTAGATATATGCATGTCTTCCGTAGATCGTAGTATGCCTCTAGGGTGTCCGCACATATGCTAAGATCATAGATTTGCATGTAGATTGTTTTGTATCACGAATTGTAATGAAACATACACCGTATGATCTTCGGATCTTTCTTTTTGCTTCCGCTACGACTCTGATTAGCGGAACCCAATTCCAATAATTTTTTGCTTGATCCTTTGGATTTTCACTCAATCGTTTGTCTATCGATCGGGTGAAATCTTTCTGGCTGATCGGTCAAAGTTAACCGATCGGGTATTTTCAACCGGTTGGACTTGGGGCAATCGGGTAAAAAACTATATTTTTTGCCCGATCCTTTGGAATTTCACTCGATCGTCTACTTGTCGATCGGGTGAAGTCTTTTTGGTCGATCGGTCAAAGTTAATTGATCGGATATTTTCAACCGGTTGGACTTGGGGAGATTGGATAAAAAACTACGTTTTTTACCTGATCCTTTGGAATTTCACTCGATTGTCTGCCTGTTGATCGGATGAAGTCTTTTTGCCCGATTGGTCAAAGTTATCTGATCGGGTATTTTCAACCGGTTGGACGTGGGGCGATCAAGTAAAAAACTACATTTTTTGCCCGATACTTTGGATTTTCACCTGATCGTCTACTTATCGATCGGATGGAGTAGAGTTGGCATTTTGCCTTTCCCATCGATTCGTCTAGCCTATCGATTCGTCTGGCATGTCGCTTCGTCTAGACTGTCACTTCGTCTGGCCTATCATTTCATTATCTGCCAGTCTTGTGTTGCCACGTGTCACATAGGGTTTCTTGCCGAGCTTTTTGGGCATATAAATCCTACCTTGAAGTTTATTTTTTTTTCTCCACGCTATCAAAAAATTTCTTGCCTTCGTTGCTTTTCGCTCTTTGCTCTCTGCTCTTGGTCCTCTGCTCTCTGCTCTCTGTTCTCTGTCCTATGTTCTTCGATCGGTCATGATGGCCTTTGCAAGCTGCACCCGGAACATTGTCCCTCTGAAGGTGAAGCCTTCACAGCGGGATGGGTCAAAGAAAGGGAAAACCACTGTTGAGCCTTCGTCGCCGAAGATCGCAGGAAAGGGCAAGGCAAAGGGTAGCCTCGGCAAGAGGTACTTAGGCATCAGATTCGCCTCTGCTCCTACTAAGCCCGAGCATATCCCAAAGTCCGACTTCATGCTGAGGCCGTTGAAGCCTTTATTTGAGGAGCCTATCTTTGAGTATGGGATTAGGAGGAAGCCCACTGATAAAAAAAGGGAGAAGTGGGAAAGATTGTTGGGGTACTTCACTGAGAGCGCCCATCATCCAGTGCTTGCAGGGGTACAGGCTGCCTTCGGGATAAACAAGCGAGCCGTGTACGTCGAGGTGGCCAGTAAGGAGAAGATAATGCGCACTATCGTCACGATCAGGCAGCTCAATTGTGGGCTGCGTCTGCCGCTGCTCCCTTTCGCTGCTAGACTTCTGATCACTTCTAGACTTTTCCCTGGGCAGCTGACAGGGAACGCCTGGAAAATCATCTATGCCTTCTGCAGGGCAGAGACAGATTACCAGGACAAGCTGAGGGCCTACTACTCCAGCATTCCTGAAGAAGAGCAGGCTAGGATCGAGTTGGGGTAATTTTTCTATCACTACCAATGGGTATCAAGGAAGGATAACCCATTCTTCAACTTGCACAACATCTTCGCCCTCTACCCCGTCACTGACACAGTCCCCTCAGACAAGCTCTACATTGATTGGCTGATCTCCATTTCGGGGGCGTGGACTCCCCTGTCAGTGCCGGAGATGCCTCGCAACAATGTCCACAAGGAGGTCGAACGGTACGGTCCAGGAGGCAATCTCTGCTGGACGTCCGAGCAGTTCGGATCGATTGACAACTTATTCTTGGAGCTGGCCTGTGGGACCAGGTCTTGAAAGCAGTTCACGTACTACCCCGTTCGCCATGGGAATGCGAACCTGATGCAATGACTATCAGTGAGGTACGAAGACAATGGTACCCTGTACTCCGACTATGAGGAGGATCCCGAGACGGGCAGGGTGGTTCGATATGTCAGGGCCGAGCGGAAGACTTACGGCAAGAGGAGGCGCTCAGGGCCAGGTGAAGAAAAACTGGTCATAACCAGGCGGGGGCAAGTCAAGAAGAGGAAAATATCATAGGGAATTGATAAAGAAGGAGAAGGGAAAGGAGAGGAGGAGCAGTATGAAAAGGAAGGCGAAGGAGAAGAGGAGGAAGGGAAGCAAGAGGAGGAGAAGGGAGACGAGGAGGATGAAGAGGGGGAAGAAGAAGGGGAGAAAGAAGAGGAAGAAGAGGAAGAGGGTGAGGAGGAGGAGGAAGAAGAGGGCGAAGAGGAAGGGATGACGGACCAAGGTGACGTGCCTCCCACCCCACCCATCGTGGGTCAAGTGCCTCCAATCGATAAGGCCAAAGCTTGGTGGTTGGAGGACGAGCTTGAACGATAGACAACGGCAAGAAAGCGTCGGTCGTCTATCACTTCGGGACTCTGAAACGCCCCACCCGTATCAGAGTGAAGTATTCTGGTAGTGACGTCATACTCAATTCGACACCGATCTCCCAGGTGGTACCCGAAGGCCACTGCCAGAGGGACGCCCCAATGGGACAGGCGTTAACAAGAGAAAGCGGCGAAGGCCTAGAGGTCGAGAAGCCAAGGCTGGCCCCTCGGAGTAACGCGACTAAAGTTGCTGCGGAGGCCGCGACTTTGATGTCCGCCCTCCTCAATGGGGCGGGCGAAATGCACGACGAGGGAGGGGCTTCGACGCCCATCAACATCTCCCCTACCGATCCGAAGGGGGACAAGGGCCAAGGTGAGAAGGACTTGGCTGATCCGATCCCAACCCCCGGGATGGAGGTTCCAGAGCAGGAGCGGCCTAGTCCGATCCCGATCTCGGTCTCAGAGAAGAAGACTCCCAGCCCCAAGGGGAAGGGGTTGAATCGAGGAAAGGGATCCGTTCCATCCTCATAGGGAGGCTCCAACGGCAAGGATAAATTCTAACTCCTCACTTCACTTGAATTGAATTGAATTTTCAATGTCTCTGATCACTTGGAATGGTTTATATGCAAGTACGCCCAGTAGTCCACAACCTATGCTGTGGAATTTGGGCGAGGTAGACATCAACCGTCCCACGGGGGCATTGCGGAAGCTGTGCAATCTGCCCAACACGACTCTTGAAGAGTTGTCGAATAGACTTGAAGTTATGGTGAGTGGTTCGGCTTTGTCTTTGACAACACTCTTTCTGATTTGTCTGACTTATTCTGTTGATTTGCAGATGTCTGCCTTGCTGAAGTTGAACAACAGGCTCTTTAAGAAAGCAGGCGAGAGGGAGGCTGCAGCCGAGATAGCCAGATTGAATGCCCTCTTGCAGGAGGCTAACTATGAGAGGATAAAGCTATCGGCGGAGCTATCTTCGAGTCAGCAGTCAACTCGCAACGAGACGCACATGAAAAAGAAGATAGAGGCTGAATATGTAGCAGTGAATAAAGATCTCCAAAGCCTGAGTAATTGGTTTTTTAAGATGGAGGAGCTCGCCTCCAATCGCAACGAGGAGATTAAGCAACTGAAGGCTGCTGCTGTTGAAAGGGAGGAGGCCCACGCGCTTGAGATCGAGCAGTTGAACATTGACTTGGAGAGCTACAAGTCGACAGCAGAAAAAGTCATGGAAGCTCTCAAGCTATCTCACAGTAGTGGCGCCCAATCTTCTAAGGCCTCTATGGCAAGCAAGGCTCGCGGTGGTTCTGATGGAGAAAGATCGAGGGTGCCGAGTGTGGCTAAGCTTTGATGTATTTGATTCTTCAAACCTGTATTTTGAATGACAGAATTTTTGAATGTTTGAAATGAAAATGTTTCTTTGATAAATGAAGGTTCTGCATTGAATGATTGATGTCTTGTAATGAATGGGTGAATGAATATTTCTGCCAACTAGGGGTTGTGTCGCAACACAAGCACCCGAGCTATTGATCGATCTGTCAGTTAGGAGTTGAGCCATATCACAACATCCGAACAATTTATTTCTGCCCGTTAGGGGTTGTGTCGCAACACAAATACCCAAACTGTTTGTCGATCTACCAGTTAAGAGTTGCGATGTATCACAACATCCAAACTATTTACTTCTGCCTGTTAGGGGTTGTGTCGCAACACAAATACCCAAACTATTTATTGACCTGTCAGTTAGGAGTTGTACCGTATCACAACATCAAAACTTTTTATTTAGTCATTTGAATGTGTAGAACGGGCATAGACAAGATTGAAGTTGGAACAAACACTATTTGTTATAGGATTTACATCAGGGATAAAATATTTTGAGATGCCTGACATTCCAAGCTCTCGGTAGTCTATCTCCTTCTGGCGTGATTAGGCAATAGGATCCTTTGCCTCCTATCGATTCGATGATGTAGGGTCCTTTCCAGTTGGGAGCTAATTTTCCACTGCAATGTTCCCTTGTGTTGGAGAAGACTGCTCTGAGAACAAAGTCTCCAGTGTGAAATTGTCTTTTGCTGACTCTTTGATCATAGGCTCATTTAAGCTTCTGTTGATAGTTGGCGATACAAATTGTTGTTTGTTCACGCAACTCTTCTAAGAAATTGAGATCATTGATCCGAAGTTCATTGTTGACCCCTTCCTCGATCACTATAGTCTTCAGAGTTAGAGAAATAGCTTCAGTTGGAAGAACTGTTTCTAACCCATAAGTTAGGTGAAAGGGTGAAAAGCCAGTTGATCATCGAGGAATGGTCTGATAGTCCCATAAGACTTCTGGCAGGACTTTCTCCCATAATCCTTTCTTATCACCGACTTCTTTTTGAGCAGATCAAGGATAGCTCTGTTGGAGGCCTCGGCTTGACCGTTACAGTACGGATACCTCGGTGTAGAATAAAAGAGTTTGATCCCATGGTTTACGCAGAACTCTCAAAATTTGTCTGAGTCGAATTGAGCTCCATTGTCGGCAATAAGTACTTGGGGTGTACCAAACCTGGAGAAGATGTTATGTCTGGTAAATTTAATAACCTCGTCGTTAGTTTCTCGGAAGAGTGGCACAGCCTCGACCCACTTGGTAAAGTAGTCGGTGGCCAGCAGTAGGTACTTCTTTTTGCTTGGTGATGGTGGGAACGGGCCTAGGAAGTCCAACCCCCATTGGTGAAAGGGCCTAGGACTCATCAAACGATGAAGTTCATCTGTCGGGAGATGGATCACCCGAGCGTGTCGTTGACAGGGCTGCATCTTTGAATGAATTGACGATCGTACTTCACCATAGTTGGCCAATAGTAGCCCTAAAGTTTGGTTTTGGCTTCGAGGGATATTCTACCAGAATGGTTGACGCATGCTCCAGAATAGATGTCGGCTAAGATCATTTCTGTGTGCCCGGAGCCAACACATTTGAGAAGCATTCCACCATGTGATTTGAAGTAAAGATCCTCTTCTCGGAGGCTATAGAATGGAGACCTTCTTTGGAGTTTTTTCGCTTGAATCAGATCTTCAGGCATTCGGTCTTGTTTGAAGAAGTCAAGGATTGGCTGTCTCCAATCTGAATGTTCATTAGCTAGGGTAAAGGCGAAGGTTGGCTGTCTCTAATTCTCACAATCTTTGGCCGTGGCAATGAGTTGTTGCCCGATGGTAGCTTTAGGCAACTCTTAATAGTTGATCTGAATTTGATTTTCCTTAATAAAATCTCTAAGTACTGAGGTAGCATTGGCTAGAGCATCGACTTCTCGATTTTTTGTCCTTGGAATTTGAACGAATTCGATATCAAAAAATCGTTATCTGTGATGTTGTACCAGAGCCAGATAATATTGCATCATCTCTTCTCGTGCTATATAATCTTCATTGATTTGCCTGATTACTAACTGGGAATCACTATAGACAGTGAGATGATCTACCCCCAGGGTCTCGGCAATCTCCAACCCAAAAATGAGCGCTTCGTACTTGGCTTCGTTGTTGGTAGCGTTGAATCCGAGAATAATTGTCTTTTGAAGATGGTCAAGTTCGAGGGATATCAAAACTATCCTAATTCCCAAATTGATCGTGCTTGAAGCCCCGTCAGCATAGAGCTTCCATCGAGCAGGTGAAATAATAGGAGCCTCAGGGCTCGAATTGAAGGTCACAGGACCTGGATTGAGATTTGGTTCGTTATTATCATCGAGATGCATCTCAAGGTCATCCTCCAAGATGATGGGATCTTCCACAGGGAAGACGGCAAGGAAATCAGCAATGACTTGCCCTTTGACGGAGATACGAGGTTCGAATTGAATGTCGAGGAAACTCATTTCGATCACCCACTTGGTCATTCAACCAGCTCGACTTGCTTTATCGAGGATATCTTTAAGTGGATGTTCTAAGATGACTGTGACCAAGTGAGAAACAAAGTAGGGTCGAAGTCGCCGCGATGCTGTTAGTAGAGCTAGTGTATAACCTTCTCGATTTTCAAATAGTGAGTCTCTGTTGGCAGAAGAGTATGGATGATATAGTAGACGGGGCGTTCAATGCCTTCTTTTCTACTGACCAGGACTGCGCTGATGGCTTGATCGGTGATGGCGAGGTAGAGCCCAAGATTTTCTTTCAACAGTAGAGCCGTCAGGATAGGAGCTCGTGCGAGATAGTATTTGACACTTTGAAAGGCTTGCTTGCAAATTGGGTTTCACCCTGAAGTGTCCGCTTTTCGTAGTTTATCGAAAAGGGGCTTTCACTTATCAAAAGATTTAGAGATGAATCGGTTGAGAGCTACCAATTTTCTCGTGAGGTGTTGCACCTTCTTTCGATTGGAAGGTGATGACATCTCGATGATCGCTCGAATTTGATCAGGATTTGCTTCGATACCCCTTCTTGTCACCAGATGATATAGGAATTTACCCGATTGAACTCCGAAGGCACACTTGGCTAGATTCAGTTTCATGCGATATTTTTTGAGGACTTGGAATGTTTCGGTAAGATCAGAGAGGTGATTCTCTCGAGTGCGACTCTTGGTGAGGAGATCGTCAACATAGACTTTGATGTTACGACCAATTTGTTCTTTGAACATGTTTGTGACTAGCCTCTGATAAGTAGATCCAGTATTCTTGAGGCCAAAGGGCATGACATTGTAGCAGTAGTGGCCTCTGTCTGTCACGAAGCATATCTTTTCTCGATCGTCAGAATGTAGAGGAATTTGGTTGTACCCTGCATAACCATCCATAAAGGACAGGAGCTCATGGCCAGTAGTCGCATCGACGAGTCTGTCTATACGTGGCATAGGGAATGGGTCTTTGGGGCAAGCCTTATTGAGATTGGTGAAGTCGATGCAAACTCTGATGTTCCCGTTCTTCTTGGGGACCGTAATGATGTTGGAGATCCAAGTTGGGTACTCTACTTCATGAATGAAGCCTGTCGCGAGTAACTTGTTGATCTCCTCTTGAACTGCAACCAAATGCTCTGGTCGGATTGTCTAAAGTTTTTGCTTGGCAAGGTTTACCCCTTCTTTGATGTCGAGCCGATGGCATGCATCATCCGGATTGATCCCGAGTATGTCTTTAAAACCCCATGCGAAAACGTTGGTGTTAGACTGGAGGAAGGATACCATATCTCGCACTTCTACGTCGTTGAGACTGGTACCGATGAATGTTTCTCAAAAGAGATCATCGTTGCCAATGTTTACTCGGATGATATCTTCGATTGAAGGTGGAGCCTCCCACTCGATAGACAAAGGTTCTGACAGTAGGGGCTCCTTTGGTTGCTAGCTCGTAGAAGGGCCAGCTTCCTCTCTCTGATGCTTTGGTGGCGCGAGATTCCCCCTGTGATCCGTCTTTGCTGCGGCGGCTTCGCAAGATTGCCCAGTCTGTTGATCACCCCGGATACAGATAATGCCTTCTCCCATTGCAAATTTGAGGAGTTGGTGGTATGACGAAGATACGGCATTGATCTGATGGAGGAAGGGTCGCCCCATAATAATATTGTAGTTGGATGTTCCTTCGATTATGGCAAACCTCACGGAGTCTCGGGTTTCTCTGCTGAGGTCCAGAGTGAATCTTGACTCTCCCATGGTCATGCTTTGCTCTCCATTGAAACCAGTAATAATGGTATGGATGACGTCGAGGCTTGAATATTTATGACCCAGACGCTTAAAGCAATCTGAGAACATAATATTGATTGAACTGCCGGTGTCGATAAGGATTCGGTTAACAGTACTCCCGTCGATGATGAGCCGTAGGACTAGGGGATCCCGATACGGAGTATGCACTCCTTGGAGGTCCGAGTCGTTGAAGACGATGATGGCCACGCTAAGCCCTTGATGGGTTTCTCAACCCAACTGTCTTCTTTGTTCGCTGTCGAGTGAACATTGAAGATGCATCGAACTTGCTGATTGACTTCCTTCCCGGTTAACATTTGGTGGTGTAATGCACCATGGATTCCGAAGACATTGGCTCATACAACAATCGGAGATAAATAAGCGGAGATATGGTAGACCCAGCATGCTTCCTTCCCCTTCGCTAAAGAAGGTTGACGCTGATCCTATCAGTTCTTGACAAACTCTTGGAGATGGCCTTCATGCAACAAGTCTTCCAAATGATACTTCAGTCAGAAGCATCGAGTGGTTGGATGCCCATGGCTGCGATAAAAGTCGCAGTATACAGATCTATTGACAGTGAGTTTAGTATCCGGTTGCAGAGGGTTCGGTCGCCGAAGGAATTCTTCGTGATGGATTTGATCCAGAATTTGCTCGATCGGAAGAGTCCAATTGGTGAATATCACTTTTCTTGGGTGCGATTTGCAACCATCCTCCCTTGGTCGCTTGACGGGGGTAGGCTCTAGTACTTCCGCATTGTGAGCTTTGGCCATTTGCTTCGGTGCTGCTCTTTCGACGGGTCATCACCTGGATTCATGTCTCTTCTGAGCTATCAGGTCGTCTTTGACCTCTATCCCTTGTTGGATACGGTCGAACATCGCACCTAGAAAAGGCGGAGGATTACGGATGAAGTCGTTGTAGATGTGCAGATCGAATCGGAGAGCATTTTGAAAGGCCAATATGATGGTTTCATCATCAAGATATCGTCCAGAGAGAGCGGCATGCTCGTTGTGGAATCTTTGCATGAAGTTATGAAGACTCTCATCGGCTCCCATCCTCAACTGATAAAGCAAATTAAGTTTCTTCTCTGGCTTGAGATTAAATTGATAATGCTGGACGAAGTGATTCGTAAGGACCCTGAACTAGGTGACCGATCCAGCGCGAAGGTTGTAATACCAATCGAGAGAAGGCTCATCGAGGCTGCTGGTGAAGGTGGCAGAGTATGTTGTTCTCTTCCTCGATCATGAGGCATCAAAGCTTGTTTGAACACTAGAATATGAAGAGTTATATCTCCCTTGAGACAATTGAACTTTGGTAGAGTCGGAGTTCTCCAGTTCTTTCGGAAAGGCACTTGAAGCAGGCTTCGATAGAGGGGTCCGGCTGAAGAATATCCTTCCCTACGACCGAGTCTCCGACCTTGGCGTTGGTCCAGGGGCAAGATTGAGGGGTCTTGGTCTCCATATTGAATTGTTGCCGGGTAGCTCTGGTGATGAAGATCGATTTGAGAGTCTTGATGGAGCGGGAGGGATGGAGAGGCCCAGTCTTTTGACATCGACTATTTTATCTGATGCCTCACTTGTAAGTTTGGTTCTGCCTGTGCCTGCCTAAAACAGTTGCGGCCTGAAGATGATTGTGAATATTGGTCCTCGATTCGATCCTAGACGCTATGCTTCCTAGGAACTGCTGAGGGAGTTGGTTTGCGATGACTCTTCTATGGGTTTTAGTGGCTGAAAGACCACCGTTGCTCGGAGTGGATGGGTTGTTGTGATGGACTGACTTCGTCATTGTTGATAGAAGGGATGGGAAGAATGACCCCGACATCGGAGGCTGCTTTCTTGAGAGCGTCTCTTTCAACAGTGAGAGTGGTGTTCTATTTTGCCAACTGCAATAGTTGAAAATTGAACGCTGAGATTTGATAAGTTGGTGGAGGATCCTCCGTTGGAGTGAGAGTCGTTTGCTCAACCAATTATCGAAGTGGTGGAGGGATCGATCGGTCGACCAATCTCCCGCTTCTAAAGTGAGCTGCTATTTCTGGGCGAGCAATAGGTAGCCCGAAATTAAGTCGTTGACTCATCAATCGAGTCTCTGGGCGAGGTTGATTCCGTTGAGTATTACTTACCTCTAGATGATCCTGATGTCTTGTCTTTGCCATTTAGGAAAAGCAGAGGAAGCAACCAGATCGCTCGTGTCCGATCGGTTGTCTGCTCAACCAAGGAAGCTGAGAGTATGACTATCATGATCGGTTGTCTGCTCAACCGATCCAATGTTGTCGTCGAGCAGGCTGAGCTTTTTGGATGGATCTCACAGACAGCGCCAAACTGTGGGGGATGATCTCTATGCCGATCCGAAGACTCCACCCAACCAGTCAATCGAGTCGAGTCGAAAGTCTGATCGAACGTTTGTCTAGTTCATTGATTGTTGGATACTAGCGGCTTTGACTTGAGCTCTTGAGTAGTCGTAGGGTTGTGGACTTAGGTTTATAAGAGATAGAGAAATATTGATTGAGAGTTGACATAATATGATCTCGGAGTTCAGTCGAAGCCTACATCTCTATGCTGTAAGGAGCAACCTGAATTCACTAACACTTGCACTGAAGTGACATCGATAGGCCGAGTGTCACTTGTCTCTCCTTGAAAAGAGATCGATCGAAAGTTTGGGATATCAGAGCTCTGGATTTTTGAAAGTGATTCAGAAATCAAATATCCGATCTATTACACTTGTCGGGTCTGCTATTTATAGAGTTCTCGGAAAGGAACCGGGGTAAGGGTGGTTTCGGTAACTATCATCTGGATCCAGTGGGGCTAGTGGGTCCTATTGCTATCCTTGTAGACCCCCAGGTGGGACTGGTGGGTCCCGTTGTCATCCTTGTGGACCCGCAGGCGGGGCTGGTGGGTCCCTTTGTCGTCCTTGTGGACCCCCAGTCGGGGTTGATGGGTCCCGTTGTTGTCTTTGTGGACCCCCAGGCGGGGCTGGTGGGTTCTGTTGTCGTCTTTGTGGACGTCCAGGTAGGGCTAGTGGGTCCCACAGTCGGGAGTTGGCCAAACTTTGCACCCACGGGATTTGAGCCCAAAGTGATGAGGATTCGGAGATAAAGCGCCAACACAATTTGGCTAGTAAGGAGTGATTGACGGCTTCAATTTCACGCAGACCAAGTCCACCTTCTTCTTATACTTTGTGAAAATGAGGCCATGCTTTGAGGTACAAATGTCTAGTACCTTGTTTATGTCCCTAGCAAAAGTCTCGTTGGATAGCATTGAGAAACTTGCACATCTCATCAGCATCTAGCTAGTCTTTCCATTCCTTCAACTGAATCTCAGTAGCACTTGGTCCCGGCATGGCCGGTTGAGGGGTACTTATGGCAATTATGTGTTTGCCAACCCTTAGGATGAGCATCAGGTTACGCTTCCAGTCCTCGTAGTTTGGTCCCGTAAGTTTATTATCATTAAGGATGGAGGCAAGGGGTCGAGCTTGGTCATGATTTCTGTAAACAATGGTTTAAAGCAAAAATTAGGGTCAACTATAATCTATTTTATGGAATTTAAAAATAGATAATGGTTACTCCAGCCGCTATGTCTTCACTACCTCAAGTTGAGATATCCAGGAATCTAAATTCCTTGGGCTCGAGCACTGAGACTATCGGCATTGAATTGGAGACATCATCTCGGTGAGAGTATGCAACCGCTTCTGCCAATTTATGACCTAGTCTTCATCAGAATTGCTTATGGCAAACTGAAAGACCTCCCAGTCGCCTTTTGGCCAGCTTTATGTGATCCGCCTCCACAGCAACGATGGCTTCACACAAGCTTTCGGATGCTTCCCACAAATCTAGGTGGTGTCAGCAGGGGGTTTCATAGGCTCCCGCGGTGCAGGAAAAAACTGTCACCCACTACCACTGGCATCCTCCATGTCTCGAAGAAAACCACTAGACGAACCAGCATTGAAGGAAACACAGCTCTTACCCGGTGGGAATATCGAACTGCGTACCTCCCACCCAGACCCTTAGCTGGTTGATTGTGGAGGCCAGGGGCTCCCCTTTGGAGGAAACCTCTTACACATTCATTCTTTATGAGGTTTTATGCATATCTAGAAAGGTCACGACCTCCTAGACTTAGACCCTGGTCTATCGTGATCTCACTAGGATTACAAACCTTCCACCAAAGCATTAGTATTTTTGAAAAATATTATAGTCCCTACCTCGAATACTAAGCTTTTGCCTTTCTTACAAGGATCACATTATATAGATTCCAAGGATCCCGATACTTCACTAGTTTGCCCATAATCCTATGACCTGGAGTCTAGCCTAAGGTCAATATGAAAAGGACTCCAACTAGAATTATGCGTCATTCATAATTTGATGTCTGATGTCATAGTAGACCTTATCTTATTTTAGGTTTCGATGCTGGCCAAATAGGGACATCCGACAACCTCCGCCGGACCTCAACCTAATGGTGGCATAACCAAATCGTGATGAGTTCACACTTCCATCAAACATCAACTAGGAAAGGGTATCACTTAGTAGAATCCTAACCTAACTTGGTCGGTAGGACCATGTAGGGAAAAGGCATCCCACTAGGGTTATCATACTTCTTATGGGGACATTAATTATGTCTAAACAAATCTAACACTGCGTCTATCTTGGTGCACGGTACTTGGCTACCTGAACTACCACGAGGGCGGTTACCACCTTTCCTTTTAGCTAGCCACCGGATTCGCACGTGTTAGAACCATATAGTGACACCTATGAATCCATAAGCTTAGTACTAACCCTAAGCCTGATCTAGAGACTAACTCACAAGCAAGATAGATAATTATATTATCATTGGGGTTCTCTAAATACTAAGAAAGAGAATAACAGAAAAATATCCAAACTGAATCAAGTCCAGGGTCCGACCCCTGAACCTGAATAGCACAGCCAAGATATATTGTTCTTCCATTCTGCACGATCTCCGATGACAATCTCGATCATCGCCAACGTGCACGCTTTCGCAGGGTCTTTGCACTCCATGGTACCGCATGCCTGAACCGTGGATGTAGCTGTTGAGTAAGATATGGTCTAGGGCTTGTAAAAATCATGGTTCATTAATAAATGAGATGATATTTATATTAGAATAGCTTAATTGGTGCGTATTATACGTGTTCTATATACTGAACTGAAAAGAGCCATGGCTGTATAGTGGTTCATCTGAGTGGGAGACTTAGTTGATTAGAACTATTAGCCTAAATTGTTCACAGTTCTGATTAGGGTTGGTCGCCCTATCAGGTTAAGCTGTTGGAATGACAAAGCATGAATTTCTCCACCATGGTTATTGCCAAGCACAGTGTTTGTGGCTGAACAGAACCAACACGGTGCACAGATCGGTGAGCAGACACCGGTGGACATAGTCGTGTTTTTGCTTAGGGTAATAGGTCCTAAACCCTGAGGAACCATGACCGGTGGACTAACCAGTTTGGGTAACTTTGGTTCACCAACGTGTGAGGGATCTAACCACGACCCAATACCACGGTGCGCTAGATTGCCGGGCTGGCGTTGCATCGGCATGCCACTCCTGCAGGCTATTCACATCCCCATTGGGAGGTGCGTTCCTTGGTCTGGCATACACCATATTAAAACCAGGCCTGGTAGTTAACAATTGAGCTGTTAGACCGAATCCAGTTGTTTGGCCAAAATGATCGGAGGTACGATATGTTAATCAACCTAGAAGGAACCTAGTCATATGGTCACTTGAGTCTGACCGTGCTCTCCACCGCTCAAGTTGACACATGATACTGAGAGAAGGGACATCTAATTACCTAACTAAGCGGAGAGCAGGGGTATGCGAGAGAGCTTAGTAAGTCTGGGAGAATTGGAGTGCAGCTTGTGTCGCACTCTGGGTGGCCACGCAAGTTAACCGGGACCCAGAGGATTGACAGGGACACTTGGGTAGTGTATCGATCGGGTCCGGTTGGAAGCCATGAATCCTAGTCCCTGAAGGTTCCACCTTATCCACGATCGTTACGGATCATAACTTTTTTCTTGTCTCACAGCACAATATGAGTTGAAGAAATAATGCCTTAATCGTTATGTGTCCATGAGTGCATTGCACTGGGGCATGGTGGTTGCACATGACTAAGTGTGTTCACTAGGGGGCAACCCCAGAGTAGTGTAGGGACACATGATATTGTCATAATGCCATGAGGAGTTTATTCCGTGTGTGCGTGTCGCACTAGAACACGGTCTGTGTGTTTAGTGATTTTTACTATAGGGACACCCCATGTTTTACTGAGGGCACCTCAGTAAATAGTAAAAACACTATTCATAACTCCATGATATATTAAATAGATATGGATGAGGTGCCCTAAGTGTTAGAGTACTTTATCATGCACAGAGATGGACCATGTGTGCTCCCGTATGAGGTGAATGACCACTAGATGTATGGGGAGCCTATTGGTCATTTCAAAATGTCCCGCATGCCCTAGTGGCCGCCCCCATCATTAGGGTAAATATGCATGACCATCAAATTCATATTTAAAGGGATTAATTCAGATTTGAAATGATTTGAATCTATTCCCTTTAATTGCAAAATCAAATATGGCAACTATACAATAGTGGGCATTTAAATTTGAGGATTAATGAGAGAGAGAAAAAGGGGAACGGTTCATATGGACAATGGGAGAGGGGGGGCATGGTTTCCAAGGCATATTAGGAAAGGAAAACCGAGCCTCATTCAGATTTTTTAGAGAAAAACCGATCCCCCTATCCCTGGTGTTTGATTTTTGGCCTTCCACTCTCTTTTGGGCACTCATCTCTCTCACTCTTGGGTTTGACCTAAGGTGTGAAGAGAAAATCCTCTTCATCTTATCTTCTTCTCCTCATAGAGTATGTGTGATAAAGAAGAAGAGAAAGTTTGCACTCCAAAGCACTCAGAGATTGGAGTGCAAGGATCCGGGCCGATTTGTGAGATCGGGTGTACCCGAAGAAAAATAAGGCTTCTCCCACGCATATGGATACTTTCGTCATCATCAACTTGGAAGATTAACATCGCGGTACTAAATCCCGCATGGAGGTATAATAAACTAAACCCTAGATCTATTGAATTGCATACATCATTTTTATGGTATGTTTCGATTAATGACCATAGGGGTTCGTTTGCATTTAGTTTTAATCTTGCGCATATGATTGTTTCTTAAGAAAATTTTAAAAATATATCGCACACTGTAACGATCCTATGATCGAGTCCGGCTTTCGTTGCACCTCTGATTTGCTTCCAACAAATGGTATCAGAGCCATTTTCGGTGTGCGATTCACGAATTTTTTTTCTATGAATCGAATCAAATGCGTATTTGATGAACGAATGCATTCACCGGGGTTTGCATGCGCTAGATCATATATGCATATGTGTTACATGCTATGTTTTTCCTGCAGAGCGCCACTACAAAATAATAATTGTGATTGTTTAGTTTCAGGGGTCGGACCCCGAAAAAATGATTGCATAGTTATTTTTTTGTTCTTTCTGTGATGGATGGTTTTAAGCCTAATGGGACAAGTACGTGGAGGTTGTTCCACGATTTGGTTTTTCTGGGCCAATTATTTTTATTTCTAGACCTTTCATTATTCTTCATCCTAGAAAAATATGTATGACCGAGCGATTGCTCGGAGCATACTAGATTTTTCAATTACAGGCTGAAGATTTGGAGGACAATATTAGATGGAAAATCCATTACCGGAAGACCGGATGTGGTGGGCCAAAGGAAGAGATATCCGGAAGATGCCATAAACGGGATCATCAGAGCAATGCTAGTCAGGTTCAGGGGTCGGATATTTAATGGATGTTTATGTTTAATGGTAGTTGTATATTTTCTAATGGTAGTTGGATATTTTCTAATGGTAGTTTGATATCAATGGATGTTTATGTTTAATGGTAGTTGGATATTTTCTAAGACCCCGGTGAAAGTATATATTCTAATACTGTAGGTATTAGATTGTGGGATGCCCTTTCCCCACTGTGTGTGGGATACCTATTCCCCACTTGGTCCTTGCGATCATTAGGTTAGATCTCCATTTAATGACACCCGTAGTTTAATTGGTGTTTGATGGTAGTTGGATCCTATAACACTCGGTTATGCCACCATTAGGTCGAGGTCCGACGGAGGTTGTCGGATGTCCCTAATTGGTTTGACATCGAAACCAATAGTGATGTGGTGATCATTTATGACATCAAACATCAAGTTGCATACGAGGAATCATACTAATGGGAGACCTTTCCTTATATGTCTAGACCATAGGCTAGGCTCTAGAGCACAAAGGGTAATGATCATTTTATTTAGTATCGAAGGCTTGGAAAGTACATAATATGATTCTCGGGAGAAAGGTGACAACTGAGTATCCACGGGATAGGGACTATAGTTCTCTCCAAGTCTATCTATACTTCATAAGAGGTCTTAACTCTAGTGGGAGCATGGTATGACCAGGGTCTAGGTCTAAGTTGTCGTAACCTAGGATCTAAAATACTTGTATTAAAATAACCCTCACTATAATTAAAAGATGTATGAAAGGACTCAGTTTGAGTACCCCTGGCCTCCACGGCCAACTGCTGAATTTTCGGGTGATAGGGTATGGCTCAACATCCCCCTCGGGTGAGAGTTATTTTCTGTCATGCCGGAGGCTTAGCAGTCTCCTTCGGGATATGGTGGCCACAATGCCAGGAGAGAAGGGCTTTTCCCGCCCTCGTGGGGGCCGCATGAACTCCCGTGTTGTGCTTGCCTAGGCTTGTGGGTAAGCATCCGAAACTCCCGTGAGGCTACCCATTGCGTCTCATGGAGATCACGGGGGGCTGGCCAAAAGAAAACCATGGTCCATTATAGCCCGTTTGTGGTAGATTTGGATTGGGTCCGAGAGACCTGCTGTGAGCGGAGGACGCTGCACACTGCCCCCTCGGGCCGGTGTATCCGAATTCGAGATCTCATATACATGGTAAAATTGATCCATAGATATATGTCTCCGCTTTGAGGGTAGCGTTGACATTTGGATATAATTTGACTTATTTTTAAAATACCATAAAATGAGTTTATGAAGCATTCTAATATACTCCCATTTATTTTTCAGATGACCAAACTAGACCCCTTATCTGACATCCTTAATGATAATAAGCTTACGGGTCCTAACTATGAGGACTGGAAACACAACCTCATGCTTGTTCTGAGGATCGGTAAACACACCATGGCCCTAACCACTCAGGAACCGAACCTACCAGGTCCATATGCCACTAAGCTAGAGACCAAGGCTTTCTCTGACTGGCAAGATTCTAATGAGATGAGCAATTGCTATATCATAGCTTCCTTACAGACAACTCAACAGAAGCAAGTCGAAGAAATACCTGATGCTTCTGATATGATGTTATACCTCAAAGAAATGTTTGAGGGGTATAGCCGCGTAACGTGCTACTTTACAATAAAAAAGCTCGTTAGCACTAAGATGTCCGAAGGGATGCCTGTTCGGGAACACATGCTGAAAATGCTTGGGTTCCAGAATGAACTGGCTACCATGAACATTGTGCTGGATAACGAGGTTATGACTGATATCTTCCTTGCGTCCCTGTCTGGAGCCTTTAAAGGCTTTGTCACTAACTTCAACCTTAACAAGTTGGAGATGACAAATGCAGAGCTTCTTGGAGCTCTCCAGGCAGCAGAAGACAGGTTCAAGGTTAGAGGTGAGGTATTAAGTACTAAGCACAGGGCTGCTTTATAGGCTAAGAAGCCTATGAGCAAGAAGCCTAAGAATAAGAAGCTGAAGGCAGGGTCTCTGCAGAGCCAAGTGGGGACCTCTAGGTCAAGAGAGATGAAGTCATCAAGCATGAAGTGCTTCAGATATGGCGAAAAGGGTCATTGGAAAAAGGACTGCACAAAGCCTCAGGGTGCTGGAATAGGTAATTCTCAGCTACTTGTAGTTGAGTCACTTCTTTCAAGTTGCAGTTCTTTTGCATCTTGGATTGTGGATTCTGGTTCCACTGACCATGCCTGTAACTCTTTACAGGAGTTCCAGGTAAGCAGAAGGCTACTTGATGATGAAGTGGTCCTGAGCACGGGGACTGATGCTGTTGCAATCGCAGAAGCAGTTGGAGATATTTATTTATCTTTTTCTAATGAAAAGACTTTAATTTTAAGAGACGTATTATATGTACCGTCTTTGAGATGTAATCTAATTTTTATTTCTTCTATGGTGAATAATGGTTATTCAGTTTTTTTTTATACATCTGGTGTGTCTATTAGAATGAATGGAACCTTCATTATTAGAGGAATAGTTCAGAACAGTCTCTATATTCTAAGTCCTAAATTTAAAAAAAAAACATAACCGCTTTGAATATTAACTCATCTAAACGTAAGAAATCTTCAGAAAATCTAACTCTATTATGGCATCTAAGACTTGAGCATATTGCCTCAGATAGAATTCATAGGTTGGTCAAGGCCGAGCTTCTGGAAACAGATCCCTTGGAGATCATTCCAACCTGTGAGTCTTGTCTGGAGGGCAAAATGACTAAGAGGGTTTTTAAAGCTGAAGGGAATAGGGCCACAGAGATATTAGAGTTAGTTCATTCTGATGTATATGGATCCATAAGCTTCCAGGCGATAGGAGGCCATGAGTACTTCATCACGTTTACTAATGATTACTCAAGATATGGCTATATCTACCTAATGCATCGAAAGTCTGAGTCCTTTGACAAGTTCAAAGAATTTAGAGTCGAAGTTGAAAAGCAGACTAGTAGATATGTGAAAGCCCTTCGATCTGATCGAGGAGGTGAGTACCTATCGGACGAGTTCCTTTGGTATCTTAGAGACAGTGGGATTGTATTCCAGTTGACTACTCCAGGTACACCACAACAGAATGGAGTTTCTACTTTTCAAAAAAAAAAAAATAGAATGGAGTTTCTGAGAGAAGGAATCGGACCTTGTTGGACATGGTCCGCAGTATGATGAGTTATGCTAGTTTACCGACTACATTTTGGGGATATGCCCTATTAACAACAGCTTATATCTTAAACCATGTCCCATCTAAATTAGTGCCTCTAACTCCTAGAGAACTGTGGTCAAAGCGAAAGCCTACACTGTAACATTTCAGAATATGGGGATGTCCTGCACATGTGTGGAAGGACAAGAGGGATAAGATGGAGACTAAGTCTAAGGTATGTCTATTCATAGGCTATCCTAAAGAAACAAAAGGTGGTATATTCTATGATCCTAAGGATAAGAAAGTACTCGTCTCTACGAATGCCATCTACCTAGAGCAGGACTATATTATGGACCACAAGCCAACCAGTAAGGTAGTTCTGTAAGAGCTACTAGGTACTGGTGGAGGTAGTACATCCGGTAACATAGAGGGAAGAGGTAACATTGAAACTAATATACCAGAGACTGTAGAAACGAATCGCTCAGTACCACCATTACCTCGTCGTAGTGGGAGACAAATCAGAGCTCCTAAAAGATACTATGGAGAGACTTTATTAGTTTATCCAGAGATTCAGGAGGATGATCCCTTGAGCTATGATGAGGCGATAAAATATTCTGACAGTTCTGCTTGGCAAAAAGCCATGGAGGCAGAAATTGCATCTATGTCCCAAAACAATGTCTGGACACTTGTTACACCATCACCCAATATTAAACCTATTGGGTGTAAGTGGGTGTACAAGAAGAAAAGAGGACTCAAGGTTCCGTTGAAATTTATAAAGCTAGATTAGTTGCCAAGGGTTTCACCCAACGAGAAGGGATCGATTATAACGAGACCTTCTCACCGGTAGCTATGCTTAAGTCTATTCGAATCCTCTTATCCATCGTAGCCCACTATGATTGGGAGATCTGGCAGATGGATGTCAAGATAGCTTTCCTCAACAGGGATTTGGAGGAAGACATATATATGATGCAGCCTCCAGGTTTTGAGTCAGTAGGTCAGGAAGATCTGGTTTGCAAACTTCAGAGGTCCATGTATGGACTGAAACAAGCATCCAGAAGTTGGAATATCCGTTTTGATCAGACAATCCGCTCATACAGATTTGATCAAAATGAGGATAAACCTTGTGTGTACAAAAGGAGTGATAATACTACAGTGGTATATTTAGTACTTTATGTAGATGATATACTACTGGTTGAAAATGACGTAGGAACATTATCTACGGTAAAAGTTTGGTTATCCTCGTAATTCGACATGAAATACCTAGGTGAGGCGAGTTATGTTCTAGGGATTAAGGTAACTCGAGATCGCCAGAACAAGATTCTCTCGCTCTCACAAGCTGCTTATATAGATAAGATACTGGCCAGATTCAGCATGCAGGACTCCAAGAAGGGTTTCTTGCCATTCAGATATTGCTTGAAATTGTTTAAGGATCAATGTCCTAAGACACCTGAGGAGAAGACAGAGATGCAGAAGATACCCTATGCTTCAGCAGTGGGTAGTCTAATGTATGCCATGCAGTGCACAAGGCCAGATATCTGTTTTGCAGTAGATATGATGGGTCGGTTTTAGTCGAACCCGGGTCCAGCACACTGGACTGCTGTAAAGAGTATACTCAAGTACCTTCGTCGTACGAGGGATTATGAGTTAGTCTACACTTCATAGGACCTGACGCCGATTAGATACACGGATACTGACTTTATGTCAGATGTGGAATCTAGAAAATCGACTTCAGGTTATGTTTTCATGTTAGGAGAAGGAGCAGTAAGTTGGCGGAGTGTGACGCAAGGTGCATCATAGACTCCACCACTGAAGCTGAGTACGTTACAGTGTGCGAGGCTGGAAAATAGGCGGTGTGGCTCAAAAAGTTCTTATTGGACTTAGGGTGCGTACCAGAGGCTCAGTCACCTATTGTCCTTTATTGTGACAATAGTGGGGCGGTAGCACAGGCCAAGGAGCCAAGGCACCACCAGAAGGGAAAACATATCGAACGCAAGTTCCACTTGATCCGGCAGTTTCAGAAGGAAGGGCAAGTAGCGGTGATCAAAATAGCATCTGCAGACAATGTTGCTGATCCCTTTACAAAGGCGATTCCTGCAAAGGTGTTGAGCAGCATGTAGAAGCTATGGGAGTCAGAACCATTTTTCCTCGCTAGACCAAGTGGGAGATTGTTGAGTAAGATATGGTATAGGGCTTGTAAAAACCATGGTTCATTAATAAATGAGTTGATATTTATAGTAGAATAGCTTAATTGGTGCGTATTATACGTGTTTTATATACTGAACTAAAAAGAGCCATAGCTGTATAGTGGTTCATCTGAGTGGGAGACTAAGTTGATTAGTACTATTAGCCTAAATTGTTCACAGTTCTGATTAGGGTTGGTCGCCCTATCAGGTTAAGCTGTTGGAATGACAGAGCATGGGTTTCTCCTAGGGCTGGCAATTTCGGACCCGACACGGCAGACCCGACACGAAGTTAGCGGGTCTGGGTCAGGGCTAAACGGGTTCGGGTCGTAAACGGGTCGACACGATAGACCCGTTTAATAAATGGGTTGGGTCCGGGTTTAGGATCTGGACACGGTAGACCCGGGAAGACCCGTTTAGTATTCAACAGGTCATGTCGAGTCGGGTCGGGTCGGCTCTACCCGCAGTCTGATACTTTAATATATAATATCAGCGAGTCTTTCGGGTCAGGTCGGGTCGAGTCGGATTGGGTCGGATCGGGTCAGCTGAATATTCCTTTGTGGTTTAATCATACTACGGGGACAAACTCTCGGACATCGGCCAGCCTCGTGCCTTGGGATCAACCCAAAGGGTGACTTTGAGTTTGAGCTGAAAACCACATTTTTCGGCCTTTCAGATCTTCTCCAATCGGCCGGCCCCTGTCCATGGGCGGGGCACAAATCAGAGCCGTACGCCATCGCTAGAGTACGATTCACGCCAGACGTTATGCGATCATAAATCTCATGATGTGCAGCGAGCCCACCGACCGGAGCCGACCCACTGGAGGAGATCCGAATTCCTTTTTCGGGAGTCGAAATTGTGGGACCCCCATGCTCGTTTGATTATCGATCATATATGACCTGCTGTAGCAGGTTGCAATAACTATTCTAACCCCCTCTCTCAACCGTCCGGGTGATAAACGGGTCTTATCGGGTCTTACCGGGTCTACCCGTTTATTGGCGGGTCGGGTATGGGTTTAGGATCTAGACACGATTAGTTAAACGGATCGGGTCCGGGTCTGGGGTTTTTGGACACGAACACGACTAGACACGACACGAACACGACCCGACCCGACCCGATTGCCACCCCTAGTTTCTCTACCATGGTCATTACCAAGCACAGTGTCTGTGGCTGAACAGAACCAACATGGTGCACAGATCGGTGAGTAGACACCGATGGATATAGCCGTGTTTCTGCTTAAGGTAATAGGTCCTAAACCCTTAGGGACCATGACCGGTGGACTAACCAGTTTGGGTAACTTTGGTTCACCAACATGTGAGGGATCTAACCACGACCCAATACCACGGTGCGTTTGATTGTCGGGCTGGCATTGCATCGGCATGCCACTCTTGTAGGCTATTCACATCCCCATTGGGAGGTGCGTTCCTTGGTCTGACATACACCGTATTAAAACCAAGCCTGGTGGTTAACAGTTGAGCTGTTAGACCGAATCCGATTGTTTGGCCAAAATGATCGGAGGTACGATGTGTTAATCAACCTAGAAGGAACCTAGTCATATGGTCACTTGAGTCTGACTGTGCTCTCCACCGCTCAAGTTGACACATGGCACTGAGTGAAGGGACATCTAATTACCTAACTAAGCGGAGATCAGGGGTATGCGAGAGAGCTTAGTAAGTCTGGGAGAATTGGAGTGTAGCCTGCGTCGCACGCAGGGTGGTCACGCAGGTTAACCGGGACCCAGAGGATTGACAGGGAAACTTGGGTAGTGTATCGATCGGGTCCGGTTGGAAGCCATGAATCCTAGTCCCTGAAGGTTCCACCTTATCCACGATTGTTACGGATCATAACTTTCTCCTTGTCTCACAGCACAATATGAGTTGAAGAAATAATGCCTTAATCGTCCTGTGTTCCATGAGTGCAATGTACTAGGGCATGGTGGTTGCATAGGACTAAGTGTGTTCACAAGGGGGAAACCCCAGAGTAGTGTAGGGATACACGATGTTGTCATAATGCCATGAGGAGTTCATTCAGTGTGTGCGTGTCGCACTAGAACACAGTCTGTGTGTTTAGTGATTTTTACTATAGGGACACCCCATGTTTTACTGAAGGCACCCTAGTAAATAGTAAAAATACTATTCATAACTCCATGGTATGTTAAATAGGTATGGATGAGGTGCCCTAAGTGTTAGAGTACTTTATCATGCACGGAGATGGACCATGTATGCTCCCGTATAAGGTGAATGGCCACTAGGTGCATGGGGGGCATTTTGGTCATTTCAAAATATCCCGCATGCCCTAGTGGCCGCCCCCCTCATTAGGGTAAATATGCATGGCCATCAAATTTATATTTAAAGGGATTAATTCAGATTTGAAATGATTAGAATCTATTCCCTTTAATTGCAAAATCAAATATGGCAACTATACAATAGTGGGCATTTAAGTTTGAGGATTAATGAGAGAGAGAAAAAGGGGAACGGTTCATATGGACAATGGGAGAGGGGGGCACGGTTTCCAAGGCATATTAGGCAAGGAAAACTAAGCCTCATTCAGATTTTTTAGAGAAAGACCGATCCCCTCTCCCTGGTGTTCAATTTTTGGCCTTCCTCTCTCTCTTAGGCACTCATCTCTCTCACTTTTGGGTTTGACCTAAGGTGTGAAGAGAAAATCCTCTTCATCTTATCTTCTTCTCCTCATAGAGTGTATGTGATAAAGAAGAAGAGAAAGTTTGCACTCCGAAGCACTCAGAGATTGGAGTGCAAGGATCCGGGCCGATTCGTGAGATCGGGTATACCCGAAGAAGAACGAGGCTTCTCCCACGCTCGTGGATACTTCCGTCATCATCAACTTGAAAGATTAACATCGCAGTGCTAAATTCCGCTTGGAGGTATAATAAACTAAACCCTAAATCTATTGAATTGCATACATAATTTTTATGGTGTGTTTCGATTGATGACCATAGGGGTTTGTTTGCATTTCGTTTTAATCTTGCGCATATGATTGTTTCTTAAGAAAATTTTAAAAATGTATCGCACACCGTATCGATCCTAAGATCGAGTCCGGCTTCCATTGCACCTCTGATTTGTTTCCAACAGTAGCATCATCTCCTTCCTCCTGTGACCGAAAAACTAACACGCTCTGAGCAATTGCTCGTTCGTGTACAATTTTGCAAGAAAGAAAAGAAAACAATCCTAGAAAACATGGCCAGGGAATCGAGGGTGGTCAACCTCCACCCCCACCCATCTAGAGCCTTAAAAACCACAAGGACAATAATAATCAATGCAAAATTAAATTTGGGGTTTAACTCCCGGAGGCATGCAATTACAGATTACTATTCAGTGCGGCACCTGCAAAACGACGATACATAGCACAATCCATATGCATGATCTACACCGAACCCCGACGAAAACATATGCCATCATATATTCACATGATGTTTTCACGAATTCATGCATGAAACACACACCAAAGCATGCTCTGATACCAATTGTTAGAATTGGATCCTGTTATCAGAGTCGCAGCGGAAGCAAAAGATAGATCCGAAGATCATACAGTGTATATTTCATTACAATTAAATCTACAAATCAATCTACATGCAAATCTATGATCTTAGCATATGTGCGGACACCCTAGATGAATACTACGATCTACGGAAGACATGCATGCATCTAGTTAGGTGTTTAGAATCATCATACCTTGTGAATCTATGATCCGGAGAGAATGGAACAATGATGAACTGCACGTGAATCGCAAAGGAAGCTGTCGGATGACACCTTATAATTTGTGAATTGAGGAATCCTCGAAGTCCTATCTCTGAGTGCAAGAACTACGAGCCGACGGAGAAATTCGTTGCGAAGACGATGGTGTGCTGCGAGATTTCCTCCTTCTCTTTCTATTTTCTTCCTTCTCCTTCCTTCCTCCTTCTTCTTCCTTCTTCTTCTTCTTTCTTCCTTGGCCGAAACCTCAGAGAGGGAGAAAGGGGAGGGAGTTTGGGTTTTAGGAGAGTGGAGGCCCTTAGGGCCGGCCCCTCCCTCTCTAATCTTCATATAGGGCTGGCCTTCTAGTGCCATACACAAGCTAGGCCGGCCCTAGGTAGATAGGGATGAGAGGGGGAGGTTTTTAGGGTTTCCACAGGTCTATCGTGAAGCCTGGACGAAAATGCCCTTCACGAAAAGTGAATAATTAAAAGAGAGATTGAGTGAGGTGCGCTACTCGGAATTGAGTTCCGTCAGTGCTTATGAGCTCCTGAAATTATTCCGCTCATTTTAAGATCCATAATCAATATGTTTTGAGCCATATTTTAGTATTTACCAAAATACCTCTATGGCCCCTAACACATGTGAATTAGGTTCTTAGGCTCCGGGCTTGCGCTCCATCGCACTACTTCGCATCCAACGTATCCAACCAGGTCGGGGAACAATTCCTATACGCAACGATATGGTGGAACCTTCAGGATTCAGAATCTCTAGCTCCAACCGGATCCTTGATTAACTGTTCCGGTGATACATCGAAAGTTCCGTTAATCAGCCCTAATCCGATTAACCTGCGTAGCCACCCAGAGTGCGACGCAAGTTGAACTCTAGTGATCCTAAACTTATGTTACTCCCTTGTTACTATGTTCTCTACTATACTATGATAATCCTCAGTCCCTCCTATTACTGGTGCCATGATACGACTTGGGCGGTGGGGAGCACCGTCAGATCCCGATCGATCATCTGACTAGGAATTGATGATTGTCATCTATAACACCACACACCTTCCGGTGTTATGCATAGCATCCGGAACATCGTCAGTCATACTGATAACCACCAGGTCTGGGTTAACTGTGTGGACAGATTGACTCATCAAAACATACCCATCCAACACTGGACGTCGGATAACCTGTAGGGATTACATGTAACTCAAGAGCCAGCCGGGTAACCCAACGTACTGTGGTATTGGACTATGGAAGGTCCGCACACGTTGGCACATCAAAGCACCACACAACTGGTTGGCCCAATGTACATGGTCCCTCAGGGTTAAGGACAGATTATCTATAGTAGTAAGACGGTTTATGCACCAGTGTCTGAATCATTGAACTGTGCACCATCTTGGTTCATGTTCAACACGATTCATCATGCTTGGTCAGGTGAATGGGAATCCTATATTCCCGTGGTGAATACTTCACTCCATCCTCTACCTGCCAACAACTTGTTCTTGGTGAAGCGACCGGTATCACCTAAGCTGTGAACTAGTTCTAGGTCTATACAAAACTGGTCCACTAGGTCTCCCAAGCATGTATCCACCATGTGCCTCAGTGGCCTACTGTGTTCCCTAGGGTCCTTTATTATATGTGTATTAACATATACCAAAGTAGTATTCTAATTAAAGCAATAACCAAAGTCATCTTTATTAATGTTAATACAGAAAATTCACGCTCAGGACACACGAGCTATAACAGAGGATGTGGTGAACTCTCCATCACAGAAACATGGGATTCCCATTCACCTGACCAAGCATGATGATAGTGTTGAACATGAACCAAGATGGCGAACAGTTCAATAATTTAGACACTGGTGCATAAACCGTCTTACTACTATAGATAATCTGTCCTTAACCCTGAGGGACTATGTACACTAAGCTAACTAGTTGAGTGGTGCTTTGATGTGCCAACGTGTGCGGACCTACCATAATCCAATACCACGGTACGTTGGGTTACCCGACTGGCACTAGAGTGGCATGTAATCCCTACAAGTTATCCAACGTCCAGTGTTGGATGGGTGCATTTTGATGAGTCAATCTGTCCATACAATTAACTTAGGCCTGGTGGTTGTCAGTATGACTGACGACGTTCCAGATACTAGGCATAGCACCGGAAGGTGTGTGGTGTTATAGATAACAAGTCATCAAATCCTAGTCAGATGATCGATCGGGGGTCTGACGGTGCTTCCCACCGCCCGAATCGAATCATGACACCAGTAATTGGAGGGACTAAGAATTATCAGAGTATAGTAGAGAACAAGGTTACAAGGGAGTAACATAAGTTTAGGATCACTAGAGTTCAACTCGTGTCGTACTCTAGGTGGCTACACGAGTTAATCAGATTAGGGCTGATTAACGAAATTTTCGGTGTGTCACCAAAACAGTTAATTAGGGATCTGGTTAGAGCTAGAGATCCTGAACCCTAGAGGTTCCACCATGTCATTGCGTATATGAATTGTTCCCCGACCTGGTTGGACACGTTAGATGCGAAGTAGCATGATGGAGCGCAAGCCCGAACACTAAGAACCTAATTCACATGTGTTAAGTGCCATAGGGGTATTTTTGTAAATTCTAAAATATGGCTCAGACCATATTGAATATGGATCTTCAAATGAGCGGAATAATTCCAGGAGCTCATAGACGCTGATGGAACTCGATTCTGCTAAGCGTACCTTACTCTATCTCGTTATCAGCGGTGTGCTGACATAAGAGCGTTTTCATTTGAAGTGTCTAACGGATAAAGGAAGCCCTAACCGACTTGCCTTATCCCTTCCCTCTCATCCCTATCCTATAGGAACCGTCCCTAGCTTGCTTGTGCAAGTAGGGGATCGACCCTATAAGAAGGAATAGGGGGGAGAAGCCGACCCTAGTAAGCTCTCCCCTCTCCCTGAAAAAACCGACCCCTATCTCTCTCTCCCCTTTGTGGTTTCGGCCAAGGAAAAGAGGAAGAAGAAAGAGGAAGAAAGAAGGAAGGAAAGGAGAAGGAAGAAGAAGAGAGAAAGAGAAGAGAAGGCTTTGGAGCATCATCGTCTTCGCAACATAATCGTCCGTCGGCTCGTAGTCCTTTCACTAAGAGATAGGACTTTGAGGATTTCTCCCTTCGCAAAGGACAATGTGCTATCCGACAGCTTCCCTCGTGATTCACGTGCGGTTCATCATCGTTCCGTTTTCTTTGAATCAAAGATCCATAAGGTATGATGATTCTAAACACCTAACTAGATGTATGCATGTCTTCCGTAGATCGTAGTATGCCTATAGGGTGTCCGCACATATGCTAAGATCTTAGATTTGCATGTAGATTGTTTTGTAGAATTAATTATAATGAAACATATACCATGAGATCCTCAGATATATCTTTTTGCTTCCGTTGTGACTCTGATGATTTAATTCCAACAATAACACTAATGATTTTTTTAATTAATTAAATAACCATTAAATAACATTGTATAGGAAAATTTTAGTCATATCTCAAAAATGATGAGTACACCCCATTTTCAATGAAGAACAATTCCCTATTTTTTTATGGTAAGAATAATAATAACCCTATTACCCCATACCCCATTCTCCCTTCTCAGCATACCCCATCTTCCTCCCCCTTCGAAACTCCATCTCCTCTGAACCTCTATACCCTATCACCTTCATGTCAACATGTTTGTCACGACATACCCCTGACGCTCAATGTCCGCAGCATCCGCCGCCCACTTCCTGTTGTAGCTCATGTGTCCTTAGCGTGGATTTTCTGTATTAACATTAATAAAGATGACTTTGGTTATTGCTTTAATTAGAATACTACATTGGTATATGTTAATACACATATAATAAAGGACCCTAGGGAACACAGTAGGTGCTACAACTTTAAGTAGTCCTAATTAAGGGACTAAAAAGTGCAATTTAACCCCAAGTATAGGGTGTGCAGCGAAGTAGTAATCTCGGTGAGTCCGAGGTCGATTCCACAGGGACTGAAGGACTAATGGGAACTAATGTGATGACAGTGAGTGAACTTAAATACGAATCAGGGTTTTCCACTGAAAGTGGAGCACGAGAGAATGAAACTACGTTACTAAATTAAACAGAACTAAAGATTATGATTAAGTAAAGAAGGTTACGATGGAGATGAGGCTAAGGCGTCTAGGTTCAACCAAGTAGTATATTATGCATTCTTTTGATCAATAAGTATATATGACGATAGCATGAAAATTAATTCGGATGCATGCTACAGGGGTCTTTAAGCATTACACATGCCCGGAGTCGATGTGAAATCAAAAGGACTTGTACACATGCATCGATTTCTAAAGATATGCATCTATCATAAAAACTAATATAGATTGAAGATTATATGACGAGAGACTCGTTACGCTAGTACTATCTTACCACAGGGATTCATAAGCATTCTGTATGCCCGGAGTCAATACAGAATCAAACAAATGTGCAAGTAAAATAACATACATCATTATGTAGTGTCATTCATATAACATTCAATCATAAGAACATTAAACCTTTATTATTGATCAAAAGAAACACATAATAACTACTAGGCATCCCCCATAGCCTTAGCTAGGGGTTTAGCCTTGCATGTTCATAAAATTCCACATGAAAACATAGATGCAGTTAAACTCCATTAACGAAAAATAAGAAAGATGACGAGCGTGGATGACGGCTTCCGATGATGATGACGACGTGCGGCGTGGATTTGGCGATGGTGAAGCGTGGCTCGGAGACGATGGTGCGGCGTGACTCGGAGATGCTCGGTCAAGATGGTGAAACGATGAAGATTTCGGCGGCGATGGTCTGATGAAGTTCGGGCTCAATGGTGGATGAAGTTCGGGGTGAATGGTGATGGTTCGGCCCCAGGTGATGATGGAAGAATTTCGGATGGTCCTCCCCCCCCCCCCCGGTTCGTCCGTGCCCCCCTCTATATAGGATAGAGAGAGAAAAGAGAAAATTTCGGTTTTGGGTAGAAAAGGAAACAAAAGGGCCGGCTGGGTCGGGTTAAGGGAAGAGAGAGAAGTGCGATTTAGAGAGAGAAAGTAGGAAGAGAGTATCGGGCTCAGGCCAATCGGGTTTCAGTTTTAGAAAGAGAGAAAAGAAAGAAAACGGAAGAGAGAGAGACGTTCGGTGGGCGTGGTTAAGGAAAGAGAGAGAGATGGAAAGAGAATCCGAGAGAGAGGATCCCGGAGAGAGAGAGTGAATCCCGGTTTTAAGGGCCTGCATGTGCCGATCGGACGGCTGTGATGGTTGGCTGTGAGTGGTGGCCGGAGTGCTGGCCGCTGGTGCACATGCATGCATGCATGTGCATGGACGGTTGTGATATTGGGTTGGGGATGGATAGATTGGCGGCTGGGTCTTGGTGGCATGGACGGCTGGGATTAAATGGAAAGGAGAGGTGGGTGCAATGGGGTTTTGATCAGGAGCTGCGGATAGAGCTTGGGTGCCAGGGACGGCTGTGATCGGGTCGAATGCATGAATGGGTTTATATGCATGCATGCATATATGCATGGAAGAATGGGCAATCGGACGGCTGTGATTGCATCGGCGAGAGATGAATGCATGGGTGTACGTTGGGACCGATCGGGATTCAAGGGCTGCATGCATAGGTTTTTAAATCGGATGGTTGGGGTTTGATGGAATGAACGTGCATGGGTAATGCATGCATGGGATTGTTGGATCGGACGACGGTGATTAATGAGATGAAAGGCTGGGTGCAACGGGGTCACGTGGAAGGCTTGGTCACCCACTTATCATCATCCGCATTCATCATCGGTCCTTCAGAAATGTTCGCATACAGCCTGTACAACTTCCATCGCATTGCCGTGAGAATATCCAGTACTTTAGCACGATGTCCTTGGACTAGCTGCGTCGAGAACCAGATCAATTCCCTGAAAACACACGTGAAATGATGCGTATAAGGTTCCAATGCGATTATCGATAACAAGAATAATTTGAACTACCGGGCTCCGTATTTTTCATGCATGTATCATATGAGTGCGAACCAATATACCGTCATGTCCGTATTAAAGTCTACTATGCAGTGGTGGAAAGAAAATGATGCGCTTTACGAGTATATGAAAAGTTTTACGTAGGAAAGCGATGATAATGCAGTAAGAAATAAGTGATAAAATGCATTATTTGGAGACTTAACAGTAGGCCACTGAGGCGCATGGTGGATCCATGCTTGGGAGACCCAGTAGACCAGTTATGTGTAGACCTATAACTAGTTCACAGCTTAGGTGATGCCGGTCGCTTCACAGAGAACAAGCTGTTGGTAGGTAGAGGACGTGGTGAAGTCTTTACCATGGAAATACGGGATTCTCATTCACCTGACCAAGCACGATGATCGTGTTGAACAGGAACCAAGACGGTGCACAGTTCAGTGATTCAGACACTGGTGCATAAACCGTCTTACTACTATAGATAATCTGTCCTTAACCCTGAGGGACCATGTACACTGGGCCAACCAGTTGTGTGGTGCTTTGATGTGCTAACGTGTGCGGACCTTCCATAGTCCAATACCATGGTACGTTGGGTTACCCGGCTGGCACTTGAGTGACATGTAATCTCTACAGGTTATCCGACGTCTAGTGTTGGATGGGTGCGTTTTGATGAGTCAATCTATCCACACAGTTAACCCAGGCCTGGTGGTTGTCAGTATGACTGACGATGTTCCGGATGCTAGGCATAGCACCGGAAGGTGTGTGGTGTTATAGATGACAAGTCATCAATTCCTAGTCAGATGATCGATCGGGATCTGACGGTGCTCCCCACCGCCCGAATCGTATCATGGCACCAATAATAGGAGGGACTAAGGATTATCAGAGTATAGTAGAGAATAGGGTTACGAGGGAGTAACATAAGTTTAGGATCACTAGAGTTCAACTCGCGTCGCACTCTGGGTGGCTACGCGGGTTAATCAGATTAGGGCTGATTAACGGAACTTTCGGTGTGTCACCGGAATAGTTAATCAGGGATCCGGTTGGAGCTAGAGATCCCGAACCTTGAAGGTTCCACCCTGTCGTTGCATATAGGAATTGTTCCCCGACCTGGTTGGATACGTTGGATGTGAAGTAGCGCGATGGAGCGCAAGCCCGGAGCCTAAGAACCTAATTCACATGTGTTAGGGGCCGTAGGGGTATTTTGGTAAATACTGAAATATGGCTCAGAACACATTGAATATGGATCTTAGAATAAGTAGAATAATTCTAGGAGCTCATAGGCGCTGACGGAACTTGATTCCGAGTAGCGCACCTTACTCAATCTCTCTCGTAGTGTTTCACTTTTCGTGAAGGGCGTTTTCGTCCAGGCTTCACGATAGACACCTGAAACCCTAAAAACCGCCCCCCTCTTATCCTTATCTACTAGGGGCCGACCCTAGCTTGCTTGAAGCAATAGGGGACCGGCCCTATAAGAGAAGAAAGGAGAGAGAGGGCTGGCCCTAAGGTCTCCCCTCTCTAGAAAATCCGAACCTCTCCCCCTCTCCTCCTCTTTGTGGTGTCGGCCAAGGAAGAAAGAGGAAAAAGAACGGAGAAGAAGGAGGAAGGAAGGAGAAGGAAGAAGAGAGAAAGAGAAGGAGGAGATCTCGCGGCGGGCCATTGTCTTCGCAACGAATTCCTTCGTCGGCTCGTAATCCTTGCACTCAGAGACGGGATTTCGAGGATTCCTTAAGTCGCAAAGGACAAGGTGCTATTCGACAGCTTCCCTTGTGATTCACGTGCGGTTCATCATCGTTCCGTTCTCTCCGGATCATAGATCCATAAGGTATGATGATTCTAAACACCTAACTAGATGCATGCATGTCTTTCGTAGATCGTAGTATGCCTCAAGGGTGTCCGCACATATGCTAAGATTATAGATTTGCATGTAGATTGTTTTGTAGAATTAATTGTAATGAAACATACACCGTATGATCTTCGGATCTTTGTTTTGCTTCCGCTGCGACTCTGATAAGCCGATCCAATTCCAACACTTCCGACATCGGTGTCTTTGGCACCCATCTCCGACGTCGACGCCTCCGACACCCATCCCCCTTCTTTTTCTATCGCAGAAGCCATCGTTGCCTCCTTTTTCCCTCCCCGTCTCCCAATATGTTCGGTAGTTCAATACCGAGCATATTCGGTGCTGAACTACTGAACATGTTGAAGAAGATTTAGAAATTAACTGCCGAATATTGCTCAAAAGTTTTTGTAGTTTAGTGCCAAACATGTTCGACACTGAACTACCGAACATGTTCAACATTGAACTATTGAACATGCTGGGACGATGGAAATGGCAAGCGAGGCAATTGTGGCTCCGATGATTATGAAAAAGGAGGAGGAGGAAAAGGGGGGAAGGGGAGGCTGCGATGATGAAGAGGAGGAGAGGCGGTGGTGGCTCCTCGGTGGAGAAGGAGGAGAAGGGGAGGAAGGAGGAGCAGGAGGAGAGGCGCTAGAGGTATGCCGGTGATGGACGTGCTAGCGAGGATGTAATAGGGTATGGAGGTTCGGAGTGAATGGGGTATGAAAGGAGGATGGTGGGGTGTGTTGGGGAATAGGGGGTATGTTGGTTATACCCCACAAAAAATTGGAAACTAGGGGAAGCGGAATAAGAGGTAGTAATTTTGGGGTGTATAAAATTTGGGAAAAACGAAACATAGGTCCACTATATAGCATAATGGAAAGGTGCATGACAATAATTAGTTTGAACTAAGTATAGATCCATGCAATAATAGCAATTTAAAGGATGATCATTTCCTGCAGGTGTTGCACGTAACACATCCTTCCCCAACCATTTTGAATAGCGTGTTATTTTAAAATTACTAAAAATGCCCATGTGATCCTCCTAAATTAAATAATAGTAGACGATATAGGGACACACTTTTTAACGAAAATAGTGGCACCGGTTGCTGCTGTGAAATCATTGTAGCAACCTGTAATTTCACCGTGGATGTTAAAAAATATTTTTCTACAGTAAAATCACTGTACCAAAGTACTCAATTTTATACAAGTAATACTCAATTGAATTGAGTATTATTTTTCATATTTGAGTATCATACACGGGTTGCTACAGTAATTTCACTGCAGCTGCTATAGTGAAATTCACCGTGGAGCTAAAAATGCTTCCCTACAGTGAATCACTATAGCAAAGTATTCAATTTTATACAAAAAATACTCGGTTGAATTGAGTATTATTGCGACTAAAATTGAGTAATATTGCTATAGTAATTTCACTGCAGTAAAGTGTTTTTAGTAGTTTTGTTGGCAAAGTCACTGTAGTTGCTACAATGATTTCACTGTGGCTGCTATAGTGTGGGTACTATTACTACAATGATTTTACTGTAGTAACGTGTTTTTTAGTAGCCACGACGGAATCACTGTAGTTGCTACAGTGATTTCACTGTAAATACTATAGTGTGAGTACTATTGTTACAAAATTGAGTACTATTACTATAGTGATTTTACTGTAACAACGTGTTTTCTAGCAGCCACGACGGAATCATATAGCCGTTGCATTGATTTCACTGTAGTTGCTACAGTGAAATCACCGTAGCAACTACATTGAAATCACTTTAGCAACTATAGGGGTCCCAAACTAGATCTCAAAACTGTACGTTTAATAGGGATCCTGTGAAGTTATATAGACAATGGTATTTTGATAAATTCAGCAACTTAATTATGACTATTGTAGTCTTTTATTAACCGAAAGAGACGTTGCAATTAATATGCTGATATGTGGACCTGGACTTAAAAAAAATAATTATCGGATTTATTCTAAAATAAAACATTTTAAAAGGATTGTTTGCAATCTGTCCAAAAAATTTATCCATCCGATACTAGGGGTGCAAATTGGGTCGGGTAAAACCGAGAACCGACCCAACCCGACCTAAATGGGTCGGGTTGGTTCGAGTATTATGACTAAATGGGTTGGTTCGGTTCTAAGTTTTGTGGACTCGACTAAATACGGGTTGGTTCCGGGTTGAGGCTAGGGTAGACCCGACCCAACCCAACCCGAGAACCAAACTCATATACATTAGTCCACATATATATGTCACGGGTTTTGACTTTTGGGCTCCATCACATTAGCACCCGAGTAAATGTTATTTGTTTGCTAACGTTGAACCAACTACCAAGAGAATTCAACGAGTGGCTAAAGCCTAAAGCCCAACATGGATCTTTAGTTTGCTAGTAAATAACCGATAACTATTATTTTTTTAGACTAACTCCCAACCCGAGAACCGAACCAACCCGACCTTAGTGTGGGTTGGGTTGGCTCGGGTTTCAATATGAAAAACCGAACAACTTCGGTTCGTTTCCGGGTTGGCTCAAACCCGAACCAACCCGACCCGAGTTGCACCCGGTACCGTGGTGTAGTGGAACCCAAAGTGAAAACCGGCCGGGTTCTTTTGGTCCGGACGTGTTAAAATTCATGTCTCCGGCCGGCCAGCTTTGCTTGCGCGCGGAAAGGGTGAAAGGCGATAAAAATATCGTTAAAATTCTTCCCAGGTCTCCTCATCTCACTCCTCCCGCATCTCCTCTCCGCCGACAACGGCTATGGCGTCTTCCTCCTCCTCCGCCGCCCATTCTCCGACCGGAGACGCCGCCGAAGCACTCCGCAGGAACCGGATCCTCTCCAGCAAGCTCTACTTCGACGTGCCTCCCACCAAGGTGCTTTCCGCTTCACTCCTTCGTCAGCACAATTTCTCTTCGAATTTCATTGCTAAAACCCTCTTAATCTCCCCCACCAACCTGCGGGTCTCAGGTCCCCGTCATCTACTCGCCTGCATACGACATAGCGTTTCTGGGAATCGAGAAACTGTAAGCGGATCCTCATTCAGTTGAATTCTTGTTGAATTGCTTTCTCTTTCTATTTGTGCTGTTGTTTTGATTAGGGTTTTGGGTTTTGAACCCTAAACTGTAACCAATATGAAATCTTGGGCTGGGATTCTTTTGCCCACCAGAAGAATGGATTCTACCTAGATTCGGTCTCTAGCCGCAGACTGCAGTGCAGGTCTTCAATCATCACTCTGTGAATGTTTATAGCCACTGACTTGAACTGTGCAATCAATTATCATATATATAATTTTTGAGAAATCCTCTTGTCCCGCGAGGGGATCGGGGACCAAGGGGGTGTTTTTTTTTTGGTGGGTTGGGGGTAGGGATCAGGTTATTAAGGAGAAGGAAGCTATCAATAAATGAGAAATGGCCGAAAAGAAGGTATGAACAACCATTGTATAGAGCCTGATCCAAGAATTTTAGATTAAGACCTTAGAGCTCAGCAATTTGATATTCCTTGAAACTTCTAACTACTGCTTTCTCCATAAACATTTTGTAAATTCGCTACCATAACCCTTTGTTTTATTCTTACCTAAAACATTCAATAGTCAATGTAGGTACATAGCGTTTTCAGATTGTCAGGAGTGAGCAAGGTCACCATTTTTTTATAAAAATTCTATTTGTACAGAATAATGTTATATGACAAAATAATATATATATTCAGTCAAATTTATATTCAGAAAAATACCGAATGGGTATTCTTATAGATCTATGTTTTGTAGGAGCGACTGTAAAACTGTATGCATGATTATCAACAATGGGGACTATGGCATAGGTATCCTTTTATCATCCCTTATAAGTGATGCTGCTACTGCTACTTAGCTCATTCGTTGTGAGACATGCACCAGTGTTGGATAGAATTTTCCCCTCAAGCGTAACAATACAATGTTGCCTAGTTCTAGTAATTGGTTTAGTAATTAGAAAACTACATGAGGTAAACAATGGCTAGGGAGTATCCAGTATCTAGTTGCTAGGCTGTTGCTAGGACACCCAGAAATGAAGGCATAAGAGGAGGGGAGGAGCATTGTCGATGTTTTGAAAGGCTCAACCCTAGGTCGGTATGAATACATCCTAACAACGTTTGAGATTTAGGGGTTGGGTTCATATTCAAACCGAGGACAAAGCAAGACATTCGACAGTTTCTTGTTTTGATTTTGTCATTGCATTAAAAAAATGAAAGAAAAATAAAGTACTAAAAATAAAAAAATGAACTTTGTGTTTTATAGAGTTACTACACATTCTCAATCTTTTTTTCATCAGAAGTCATTTCATATATTTATTTTATCACACCCCAGTTCCAATGTGTGAACCAATTTGTCAAACCCCAGGACCGAAGTGCAAGAAAATGTTGATTGAGGTAATATAACATTAATATAGACAAGGAAGTAAGCCACCATTATGAATAATCACGTTGACATTGGTACAATCATATTTTCATGAAACAAAATAAAAAAGATAAGAAGTACAACTTATATTTTGCTTATAATAATTGATTTATAGAACTTCTACAAATGGCAATAAGTAGAAGCTGCATGTGATACACCGTCACTGAGCGTCTCTTCTTTGAAAATTTAGAAGAGATGTGAGTTATGCTTCCAATAGAGGAAATGAAGCATGTGGGTGTATTTAGTACACCACACCTCTAGTTGTTGGATGATGCGCGCTCCGTTGACTCCTTCTTGATCTGCAAAAGACTGAGGCTCCCTACGTGCCAAGGTCCCTTCCGATGCTCAAGTCAGATTACAGAAATTAGGACAATCAAGCTTAGGGTTTGAGTAGGGTGGATCACATACCTGGCCCTCTGGGAGAGGGCGTCTGTATATAGCATGATATGACGGTCTCGTGGATCAAGGCGATGATCACACAGATCTCGTGAGGATCACGAAGATCTCGTATAGGTGGTTATGCCAAATTCTATTGGATCTCCCGGATAACAATATGTATAACACCTTCTATATAGGTCCTTAGTCGTAATAGGAAGCTCTGTTAATAACTTGCAAGTTGGGTCTATGATGGGTCAAGAATCCATGTTCGTCTAGGCTAGTGGATCTGCTTGAGATCCGGCTAGTGGATAGGAGCTCCAGCCAGGTCGGTCTATCCTTGCCAGAAGGGGAACGACCTGTTGGCAGATCACTAGGTCGATGGTGGGTTAGGTCACCGTGTACCTTGACCTGTACGTCCTCTGTGACGTCCGAACCTGTGAGACTCGACTTGAACTGGGCTGGAGTATGCCCAATGGTCATAGCTGTCCTGACCAGTTCGTCGAGGGCCTAGGCGGCTTATTCGAGCAGGTGAGGCCCCCACGGGTGTCCCTTGGGTGTAGTCGTCGTGGGCTGGTAGATGGGCCTTACTGGTGTTCCATCTAGTTTGCCCAATCCTTTTGGTACGCCACGTATCATGATCTGGTCGGGTAGGCGAAAATACCTACATATATAAGCCCCCTTTCGACCAGATGTTTGGAGTGCGTCAGGTCGAAAGACGAAAGTGAGTTCCGCGGCTTCCGCCACGTCTTCGCTTCTTAAATGGCGGTGATGGGAGGTGAAACGCGTGCTATCATTACCGTTCGTGTGGGGTGTTGTTAGAAGATCACCGTCTCGGGACAACGTGACGGTTGGAACCGGCGAAACGTTTCCCTCTTGAGTCTTGACGGGACATTTCGTTGGTATAAATTGGCCGATCCTTAGAAGGGGAGGTACGCTTCCACTGTGCAATCCCAGACCCCTTATTTGTTATTCCTTTGTCTCTCTCTGATGCCTTTCTCCGACGAGCGATAGCTCCTCGCGCCGTTCCCAAGACCATCGCTGAGTAGTTCACTGAGTTGAGGGCAGAGTTTTCCGTCCTTTGCATGTTCGAGGACTTTCGCCCAACGGATCTTCACATGACGAGTGAGGTTGGTTATACCATTGTGTGTGGGGGCAAGCTATAAGCGGGGATGTCGCTGCCCCTCCGTTCCTTCTCTGGTAGGTTCCTCTAGGCCCTTTCTCTCTCTCCGCGTCAGTTTAGGTGGAATACGTGGAGGGTTTGTCGGTGCTGCGACATCCTGCACACTCTGGGCATCGAAGTCGACCTAGACTGGCTTTTCAGCAAATACCTAGTGAAGACGTCCACTTAGTATGACGTTTGGGGGTATACCTCTCCAACCGAGCATCCATCGGGGGGGGGGGAATCTCGACTCGATTGGAGAGGAGCTGGAACTACAAGGGGAGAGGGTCGAGCTTGGAAGAGCTCGGTATTGATACGGAGGCAGCCGACGATGGTGAGAACCGACGATGACGGAGGAAGCCGACAATGGTGGGCACCGACACTCAAGGATCAAGAGCCGTGCTTTGATACCATGTTTGAGAGAGAGAGAGAGAGAGAGAGAGAGAGAGAGAGAGTTTTGGGAATGAAGGGATTCCTTTACTCTTTGGGACAAGGCCCTATATATGACTATACAAATGATGGGGTAACCAAGGGTGAACATCATCGAAACGAGGCTAATAAACCTATTACTTCTTACAAGAGTAAGAGAATATGTATACACTCTAACAATATGGAATGAAGAGACGCTACTCAGTTCGTATATAAGTGTCTCATCTGCCAGCAAGTTAAAGCTGAACATCAGAAAACCTATTAGTTCTTACAACCACGTTGTGGCCGAATAAAAATGGGAGCACATTACCATGAAATTTGTTTTAAGATTTTCAAATATCCAAGAGGGGTAACGATTCAGTATAGGTCTGTAGTGAAGTGATTGACAAAGTCCGCCCACTGCCTACCTATGAAGACCCCTGCTTCACCTAGTGGACCAATTGAAAAAGAAACGATTTAGGAATTGGAGGCTGGCGTCCGAAGTCGATATTCTCACTTGTTGGACTCATGAGGTACATTATAAATTTCGAGGACGTATTTTTTATTAGGAGGGGAGGATGTAATACTGATGCATGCAGATGCTAAAAAAACTGAAGTGCTGAATTTAAAACAATTAAAGATAGAATTCTGCATGTTTTGATTCAAATTTCAGCAAAAACTAAGAACCCTAATCATCATCCAACCATGCCCAAACAAGTTTAATTTAACGAAGCAATAAAACTGACATGAGAATGATTAATTCCAGATTTCATAAACAAATTCCAGCAATGAAGTGCTAACAATATCTCAAATATAAGCCAAAGTCTCAAAGATAAAACATAGATCTAAGTGATAGAAAACCTAATGGATGAGATTCTTCAGAAGTCAATTACTTTGAAACCCTAATTTAAAATCAGTAATAGACCGGATTGAAAGGGGAGGTTTATCACATGAAAATACCGAGGGACGATTCAAACCGTGCTTTGGTCAATGCCGACCGCGATCAAAGGCTCCGTTGTTGTAGATGAATGGGCGGAAGAGGAGGCGTGGTCCGGAAAAAAAGGATGAAGAAGCCGAGACGATTTAATCTTGGAGAATGGATGATCTCTGCGTCGATCTTCCGCGAAGTCGTAGACGAGGGCATGACGACGAGGAAGAAGCTTGCGGAGAGAAGAAGTATAAGGCGCCGAACAAGCGATCCCGCTTCTCCGTTCTAGGGTTTCAATTCATCATCAATCGTCCCCCTTCAATTAGGGTTTGTAGGGCTTTATAGGCAGTGAAACAATAAAAGAAAAAAAAGGAAAGAAAGAGAGAGAGGCATCCGCACGGAAAAAGGGAGGAGGGGACGCGGCACGCTTCCCGAGGCATGTCTGCGCGGGTATTTCCGCGAGAATAGAGCCGGACGGGTGAGGGGGGGTTCGGCTAGGGTTTTAGGGCTTTTGACTCCCTTTGAATCTCATCCACTGAGATCTAAATCGACTTAAGATCCTACGGCTAAAACCTAAACAAAGAAATGAGTCAGTTCAACATCTGTGGCTCGAACCGGATGCGAACATGGCTCGCACCTACCCAAACCAGAAATAAAAACATAAATAACTCAAGATCTGTCAGTCGGATCGACAGAAAGTAAAAACCAAAGTCATAGGTAATCGAAATAGCTCTCCAATGATGCAGACGGATTGGCGATTGGCTTCCTGGATCTCCGTAGGGAATAAAAATACGCCATCAGCTGTGAAAATCTGCACGTAGGGCTCGTCTGCATCAAGTCCCCCGGACTCAAAAGAACTCGACTCCTGTCGAGTAAGGTCCTGGATCCGGTGGAGGCTCTCCTGGAAGTAGTCGCAACCTCTGCATTTGCTCCAACTACTCTCCCGGATCCGGTGGCCAAGTAATCAGCCTCAAGTACGCAGCGACCTCATCTGGCATCCCCTGCCCATCAACGCCAAGCGAAGACCTGAAAGCCAAAATCAACATCCTCCTCGGCACGGAAAGATCGTCAAGAAATCCAGATAATTTCATGTGATAATAGGAATATAGGTTGACATGAAATTCAAAAGACATATGAAAGGAAAGGCCGCGGGAGCATAATATGTTGCGGGTCATCTGCTTGCGCAATAAGCTATGGTTTTTTTGAGAGGCCATGGGTTGCGGGTGCAATATGTGTTGTTCAAAGTGGCCTGCACACGTGGCTAAACAAGTGGGGCCTAGACTAAGAAGATATGTCATGCAGTCATTGTATGGATTTAGTGAATAAAATAAGAAATTAAATAACTCATCAAGCCACTTGTTATGATTTCGAAAAAGTAAAACTGATGGGTTTTTTGAAATCTGAAAGCACGGCTTATAAGTACCCAGCATTGAAAAGTGAACAAGGATAGCAACATCTTCTTTAATGCTCAATTCAACAGTTGGTCGATAATATGGATGCACACATGAATGGACTGTTAATGTAAAGATGTCAGGCAAATGATGAATGCGAGTGCAAGTGATGCCTACAGATTCTAAATGCGATGTGCATGCGATGGAATGCAAGATGTTGTCTAATCCCTTCTCAACTATTAGTGAATCAGAAGAACACCCTACTAAATTATCTGCAAATGGTGGTATGGGATGGCTCTGACTCAGAAGAGTTTTAGGTGCATGGGATCGGTGTCTCTTAAAACACGTGGGCCATAAGGTGACGTTGATGCCGTCCTTAAGGAAAGTATAGGTGTTGACTTTTTCATGATGTAGTGCATCACGGTCGAACTGCCATGGACGCCCAAGGATAATATTAGCTACTTCCAAGGGAAGGACATCACACCAAACCTCATCTCGATATTGCAGCCCAATCGACAACTTAGCCAAACAACAATGAGTCACTAGTTTGCTCGTGGTGTTGTCTAGCCAAGATGTTTTGTAAGGGTGAGCCAATGGTTTGACTTTCCACTTCTTGCTCCTGACTATCCCTTCACTGATTAAGTTAGTAGTGCAACCTCCATCTATCAAGACACAAAGGTCTATGCCATTGACAGTGCAGACTGTTTGGAACAACTCGAATCTCTGGTTCTTGCAATGTGGCTTTGGGGGTCTTCCACAGAGCTCATGGGATAGTAACGCTTTAGGTGCCTGGGGTAATGGAGACTGGTGAATAACTAATAATGGCGCAGTCACGTCATCCCCTTCTGATGCAGGCGCGCGTCGTCGAAGGGCGGTTGATGAAGGCGATGTAATCTTTTTGGTATTTTCTTTGTAAAGGGATAACTAGTGATACGGAATCACCGAGAGGAAGTGGCGGAGGGGGTAAGAACCGTGACAGAGAAGAAAAGACTAGAAGCTTAGATGAGAAGGGGCCTGAAATCCATCAGGATACAAGGTGGGGACTCAAATCCATGAGCCAACGAAGGCATCCGCCATCAATTTTCATTCATAATAATCTCCCTTCAATGGTTACAATGGGGGCCTTTAAATAGGCAAAAGAAAAGATAAAAACGACAACAAATTTAAAAGCCAATCATGATCCTAACAACTTGCCTAAAATAAAGATCTCAAAATAAAAAAGATTCTAAAATATATCATAAGAGATATCCTGCCTTATCCATCCATGGCAGGTTAGGATGGGCCTTCGGGTGGGCCAACGGGCTTGGGCCCAAGTTGGATCACATCATTCGCTTCTGCTGCGAAGAACTCGCCCTCGAGTTCATACGGTAAAGCGCAATTATCATCGAGGTTTTCGCCGATGTGGTATCTGTCGTCAGGAGCTGATGGTGGAGGCCCAACAAATGATGTCTCACTATACCGAAGTCACCACCGGGGTCCCATGAGAAGGTATCACTGCCGTCGATCGGAAAACATACGTCAAAGTAGTGCTGGGGTAGACGACAGAGTCGGATCGTAATATCAGACCGCTGCAGTAGCTCGAACACCGGCTCGCCTGAACGGAGGTAGAGATGAACAAACACTGTAGGCCTCAATAGTCGGTCTAGCCCAAGAAAATCAATATGCTGAAGCTCGGCTAGAGGGACATCCTTGAAAGAATCCGCAGTAGGTGGTAGCATGGCTGTTGGCAGAAGATCCTCTGGAAGGGGAAGCTCGTCTGATGGTGGTGGTACTGAAGGTGATGGATCCACCAAAGATACAACTGGAGGAAGCTTTGTCGGTGGTGGAGGCTCTACTGAAAGTGTTGGAGGTGGAGACTCATCTGTGGTGGCCACTAGAGGTGAGTCCATTTGCTGTAGCTCACATTCAATCCCACAAGCTATCTCATAGGCTTCGTCCAGATCGCTCCAAGATCTAGGTGAAAACTTGCCCTTTATGTCGGAGCGGAGTCCTCTAACGTATAGTACCACTGCCAAGAAATCTGTCTCTGAAAAACCATAGCGGATCATGCGCCGATAAAATACTGAAGTGTACTCATAGACGGATTTGTTCCCTTGATGACAACGAATCAACCCTTGCATCTTGGCATCCATGTCACAATGGTGGAAATGTGGTCCAGGGGTAAATCTAGAAATCTGTAATTACTGGTTCATTGAAAATTTCTATGGATGGTATAGATGCGTAGAGCTCGGAAAGGGCTTCGATTCGGTACCAAGAACGTCCAAATCGGATGAAAAATGAGAAAGATATGGGGTTTTGAAGTCGTAGGGTCTTATCGGGTCTGTTTTTGTAACCGGGTTGGATCCGAATTCAACTCGGGTTCAGCACTTAAGTGCAAAAATAGCAACTAGAAAGGTTGGGGATTTGAGGGCTGTTGGATGGGGATCTAAGGGTTGTGGTGGGGGGTGAATTGGGAAAATAGAAAGGGCAAAAGGGGGGGTTCGGATTAGGGTTTTTTTTTTTTTGTGTTCTTTGTTTTGTTGGCAGGTAGGGAAGGAGCAAAAGGGGGCAGCGGCTGCAGCTGGTAGCAAAAGGGGGCGGGGTAGCGGCTAGCAACCGACAACTAAGGTAAGAAATCTTGCCTTTTCTCCTCTTCTTTCCTTTTTCTTTTTCTTTCCCTTTCTTCTTTCTTTCCTTCTATTCTTTCTTTTCCTTTTTCTGCTGTATCACAGATCTGATGGCAGATCTGGTTTTTTTTTCGTTTTTTGGCTGCGGGGTGCGCGGGAGCACGGGAAAGGGTGGTGGTTCAGCGGGTGGAGCGAGAGGAAGGGTGCGGCGGCAAAGGAGAGGGTTCGCGGGTGGCTTGCGGTGGTTGCACGAGCGAGCAAAGGAGGTGGGTAGCGGATGGAGGTATGCTCTTTCTCTTTTTTTTTTTTCCCTCAAGATCTGATCTCTGTTCTCCTTTTTTTTTTTTTGTTGGGATTGTCGGGCGACGTACCAGAAGAAGATGACGACTCGGCAAGGATGGTGACGATGGAACGGCGACGATGACGATGGACGACGGCGATCGAAGCGAAGATCGTTCGTGGTGCGAGAACGCCACGAAGCCGAAGCTCTGATACCAACTTGATGCAGGCGCGCGTCATCGAAGGGCGGTTGATGAAGGCGATGTAATCTTTTTGGTATTTTCTTTGTAAAGGGATAACTAGTGATACGGAATCACCGAGAGGAAGTGGCGGAGGGGGTAAGAACCGTGACAGAGAAGAAAATACTAGAAGCTTAGATGAGAAGGGGCCTGAAATCCATCAGGATACAAGGTGGGGACTCAAATCCATGAGCCAACGAAGGCATCCGCCATCAATTTTCATTCATAATAATCTCCCTTCAATGGTTACAATGGGGGCCTTTAAATAGGCAAAAGAAAAGATAAAAATGGCAACAAATTTAAAAGCCAATCATGATCCTAACAACTTTCCTAAAATAAAGATCTCAAAATAAAAAGGATTCTAAAAGATATCATAAGAGATATCTTGCCTTATCCATCCATGGCAGGTTAGGATGGGCCTTCGGGTGGGCCAACGGGCTTGGGCCCAAGTTGGATCACATCACCTTCCAAGACCAGCACATTGAAGTTTTCGCCCTCAGACTCATGATTGTCCTCTTCATGATCCGCGAGATTTGTCTGTGGGTTGAATTGACGTCGAGGACAATCGGCTGACTTGTGACCCGGCTGGTTGCACTTGAAACACTTCATCGTGCTCGGGTTGGTTCCTAAACTCCTTTACCCTTCTCAGTGGGTGTAGGAACTATACTAGCTACAGGGGAAGGTCCAGGGATTGGTCTACTAACAGATCCGGATGGTGCCCTAGTGTTGTCATATCGTCGGGACGCAGATCAGGAGTGGTGAGACTCGACTTTCTTAGCCCGACGGTGTGCATCACTGACCTGATACAAGTCATGAAGGGACACCACCTCTTGAATTGAGGACTTAAGACCATTAACGTACCTAGCGACGCTCTGCTCTTCATCTTCATGCAGATCATTGCGAGCCTGGAGCTTGTAGAACTCGTTGGTGTAATCGTCCACTGACTTGTGCTTTTGTCGCAGGTTTTGGAATTTTTGGAACACGCTCTGTTTGAAATCAGAAGGGAGGAACTTCTGTTGCATTTTTCCCCTCATGTGTGTCCAAGTGGAAATCTTATCTTTCCCCTTTCTACCCCTCGTGGTCTGCAACTGTCTCCACCAGATCAGTGCATGACCTTTCAGTTTGAGACTAACAAACTTGACTTGTTTGTCGCGGGAAATCTCCTTCCACTCAAAATATTGATCGATTCTCTCTGCCCAATCTAGGAACTCTTCAGGATCCATCCTACCTTCAAACTCAGGAATTTCGATTTTGATACCCTGATCCCAGCCCCAATGAGATTTCGTTCTCCTATGAGTTTTCCTACTTCGCCTATCGGACCCGTCAGATGAACTGACACTATCACCTCCTGACTCAAGATCTAGCTCACTGCGCTCTGGAGACGCTCTAGCCCTGTGCTCTCGATGGGGTCGAGGTGGATTTTGGGAAGTGGTGAAGGCCAAGGTCAAGGCTTCGATCTGAGTCTGAAGCCTATCCATGTTTGCTTGTTGCCTTTTGAAGGCATCTTGCCAAATGCGGGGTGGGAAAGGTTGTCTTGGTGGTTCAGCCATTGGATATTCTCTAGAAGATGCTATCAACTCACCACAGAGAGAAAGGGGTGATCCTAATATGGATGCGAACACGCGTGATGCTAGTTTGCTAACTAATGCAAAGACACAAAACGAAATGAAAAGAATTTTTTTTTTTCAGCAAGCACACAATGATGCAAGAGGATTGGCCGTTGCGTAAGAACGCGACGACTAGTGCGCTCTGATACCAACTTGATGCATGCAGATGCTAAAAAAACTCAAGTGCTGAATTTAAAACAATTAAAGATAGAATTCTGCACGTCTTGATTCAAATTTCAGCAAAGACTAAGAACCCTAATCATCATCCAACCATGCCCAAACAAGTTTAATTTAACGAAGCAATAAAACTGACATGAGAATGATTAATTCCAGATTTCATAAACAAATTCCAGCAATGAAGTGCTAACAATATCTCAAATATAAGCCAAAGTCTCAAAGATAAAACATAGATCTAAGCGATAGAAAACCTAATGGATGAGATTCTTCAGAAGTCAATTACTTTGAAGCCCTAATTTAAAATCAGCAATAGGCCGGATTAAAAGGGGAGATTTATCACATGAAAATACCGAGGGACGATTCAAACCGTGCTTTGGTCAATGCCGGCCGCGATCAAAGGCTCCGTTGTTGTAGATGAATGGGCGGAAGAGGAGGCGTGGTCCGGAAGAAAAGGATGAAGAAGTCGAGACGATTTGATCTTGGAGAATGGATGATCTCTGCATCGATCTTCCGCGAAGTCGTAGACGAGGGCGTGGCGACGAGGAAGAAGCTTGCGGAGAGAAGAAGAAGGCTAGAAGCTAGAGGATTCTTCGAATAAGGCGCCGAACAAGCGATCCCGCTTCTCCGTTCTAGGGTTTCAATTCATCATCAATCGTCCCCCTTCAATTAGGGTTTGTAGGGCTTTATCGGCAATGAAACAACAAAAGAAAAAAAAGGAAAGAAAGAGAGAGAGGCGTCCGCACGGAAAAAGGGAGGAGGGGACGCGGCACGCTTCCCAAGGCGTGTCCGCGTGGGTATTGCCGCGGGAAGAGAGCCAGACGGGTGAGGGGGGGTTCAGCTAGGGTTTTTAGGTCTTTTGACTCCCTTTGAATCTCATCCACTGAGATCTAAATCGACTTAAGATCCTATGGCTAAAACCTAAACATAGAAATGAGTCAGTTCGGCATCTGTGGCTTGAACCGGATGCGAACATGGCTCGCACCTACTCAAACCAGAAATAAAAACGTAAATAACTCAAGATCCGTCAGTCGGATCGACAGAAAGTAAAAACCAAAGTCATAGGTAATCGAAATAGCTCTCCAATGATGCAGACGGATTGGCGATCGGCTTTCTGGATCTCCGTAGGGAATAAAAATACGCCATCAGCTGTGAAAATCTGCATCAAATACCCTGAAATATTATTATTTTTATACAAGTGAACAATATCTTGTGAATAGGTATTTGAAAACAGAGTACAAAAATAAAGCAAAAATACCATATGGATATCGATTCACAATTCCCTCTGACTTAAAAGAAAATTAATGAGGTTGCATCATATTTTGCATTCTACTGCATGTGTATCACATCTATGTTTGATAGGTGACATTTGCATTCATATTTGCATGCCTGATTTACCTTCCATTATTGCATTTGAATCTGGCATTCTTTTCAACATTTGTCACATGCAGAGTTTGGCATGAAAATGATATTTGGTCCTTTATTATCTTTCTCCGTGATTGGTTATGTCGAGATGCCTTACCATAAGTTTCATGAACCACCACTCCACTGCCACGAAAATTAATTAATTGGCAAGATAATTTATGTGAATTCTTATTTGCTTCACTTAAGCAAAATATAAGGACTTAAATTATCTTCTTGTTAGGAAAGAATCCTCTTGCTATGCTTTCTGCTAGCAATCACGTGCAACAAATTATGCAACCCATGATCTTATATTTATCCAAGCTATACGCACGAGCTCTTCACCTGCAGTGCACTATGCTTACGCGGTTTTTTCGCTTATATGTCAGTTGTTGATCTTGTCCACCTATTTACCTATTACTATTTTGATGAAATTGCTTCTGACGACTCATATGTAGTGCCGAGGAAGATCTTTGTTTGTGCTTGGCCACTTGATGCAGGAGTGTTCCAGTTTTAGGTTACCACTTCCATATTTTGAGTTAGATCAGACACCCTCAGATGCATTGTACTGATACAGAGTTAGATGGTGACCATGGCCACCGGTGTCACTAGCTTGACCACCTGATGCATGAATGTTCCAATTCCAGGAGTTGCTGTCGTGGTTCGAAGAGTTATGTCGCGTCTACTTCCCGGAGAGCCCCCACTAGATACTCACCAAAAATCGAGTTTTCGTAGTCCATGGTACTTGATGTAGTCACGCACATAATTTTGCTACAATGAGCCGTTTTTGGTTTCCCCACAAAGATCTAAGAGGCCGATCGGAGATCCGTTTGTTTCATTGGGATGTTCTTATCATTATGTCGAACTCTGTTTTCGTTTTATGTTGATCCGACTTGTGGATCTTGAGATATTTTATTTCAGGTTAGCCTAGGTGCGAGGGGCATTTGCATTTTGCACCCGACTCGAGCCCAAGTGGCATAATTCGATCTTAAATTGGGTTCAATACTTCAGTGATCACCATAGAATCTAACTTAAGATCAAATAAGTTAGATGAAGCCAAGTATGCGAAGAAAAAGAAAAAAAGGGGAGCCTGGTTCCCATGGAAAGACCGTACGACTCCTTGGGACTGTGACGCTGTACGGTAGTCCGCCCCCTTCCGTTCTCTTTCCCCCTCTTTCACGCATCTTTCTCTCTCTTTCTCCCTATATTCTCTCTATCGTCCTCTTTGTGTTTGTTTATGACAATCCAAGGGCTCTATTGGATGATCCACTTCTATTGGATGATCCAGTGGCCACGGGAGAAACCATGGTGACCTCTTTTATATAAATGGCTGAATTTTTTGAGCTCGAGGGACATTGAATATTGTGATGAAAAATAATCTTTTTCTTCACGGAGCGTGTAACGCTTGATCGAGATTATTCATCGACGTTTCATCTTGGCTTCTTCCCCTCTTGATCCATATCCAAGCTTCTACCTTGCCACCCCACTTCATCTCGATTCTAGCGAGAGATCGATGCTAGAAGACTTCTACAGCAGAGATCAATCATCTTGGCTTCTTCCCTCGCTCTTCGGAGTCATCCGCTGTCTTCCACTCTTTCATCCATGTGGTAACCGTTACTCGGTCAAGGCCATCCCTCTTTCTTTAGTTATTGAGCATTAAAACTTATTTGGCTTCTCTAATCTATTAGTTGTGGGATCTTTTAATAGTTCATCTTTTTATTTTACTTGAATCATTACCTCTTTGCGATATGTTTAAATCTCTATTTGCTTTGATTAATAAAGGAAATCTGAATTCGAATGCTTCTCTCATACGTGTTGATTTTCTTGATAGTAGACTTGCACTGTTAATGGTTATTTACATTAAGCCTCTTATCGTAATTGCTGAATTTGATATTTAAAGCACTGAAATTCAATTTTAAGTGTTAAAAATCTGAACCTAGGCCTTTTAAAGAATCCTGCATGCATCACAGAAGACAGCTTACTCAGTCAACAAAGAGGATAATAGCTGTTTGCCTCATGCAAAGGCATACTGGCTGATTTGCAAGGCCCTATCATCATTTATAGTCAAATGGAGAAGATTGTATTAGCTGATCAATTCGCTAAAAGAGCCTGCAAGCTAGGGATTATAGAGTATTGAAAAGGTGAATATAACTGATCGACTTTTGAAGCCTTGTAATCCATACTGTGTTGAATCGAACTGGGCATAGGCCACCTATGAGAAAATGAAAATTCATGTTGTAGCACCACTATCTTTTTTTCAGGATGGTACAAATATCAAACAATTTGGTTAGATCTTATATCCTATTAAACTAAGAGTTGGCATACTTCATTACTTCTATTGAAACAATCTCAGTGAATTTTATGATTCATGATCAAATTTTATGATTTGACTCAATCCGACTCTTTTACATTTTAAGAAGGTACATGTTCTTAAAGTTGGGATCATTGTATGTCCTCACATACAAGGTTCGAAATCTCCATTTCGGTGGAAATTTCGACCTTCTGGATATGGAAATATTTCGTGGAAATATTTCGACAGTGTGGAAATATTGCATTTTTACAGAAATGGTGGAAATATTGCTTTTTCGAAGGAATTTTTTTAATGAAACTCTGGATAGTCATAAATCAAGCATAGATACACACTTTGGAACACTCAAATAATATTTCTACCCTGTCTAGGGGGTAGAGCTTCGCATATCATGTATTCTATACAGGCGCTGCTGATTTTTATGCACGCTGTACAGATGCATCTCACTCGGGGGTTTCAAGATATGATATCCAAAGTCCAAATTACGCAAAATGATATTTGATAATGTTGATTAACTTACATGAACAATTATAACTAAGCTGGAATAATATATATACATTATTTTTATCACGAAGAAGTAAAAATAATCATTCATCATCACTTGTCCATGTAATGACATCATCATCAGCATTTTCTTCTTCACTCGTAGTCCATGTAGGTACATCATCATCAGCCCTTGCCGGACCAACTCTACTACCGCTTGCACTGGCATCATGAGCAAACTGTGTCAGCATCCATCCTCTCTCAGCTCGCTCCCGCTGAGAGTGTCTCGAATCTAAGACCGCCTGTCGAAATTGAGCCTTCTCCTCTTCTGTCTCAATATCTAGCGGGTACTCGATATCATCATCTGAATGACTCCTTGTTGATAGAGTGTTGGTATGTCGGGAGTCTCGGGACTTCTCGATCCGTCCCTTCTTGGTTTGCCTAGGGGTTCGAAGCTGAACTCCTTTGTCTCCGCTTCTCAATAGATTGCGCATGGATACTCTGACTTTAAGCGGAGCCTTCAAACACTCTGCTACATCGGGGAAGCAGCCGGCGAGGTGTTGTTTCAATCGTGTAACACCTCCACTTCCGATCTGTTTGCCACAATATGCACACTGTGACTTCTGTTTCTTTGTGTCTAAGAGGAAGCCGTGCTGCCACCCTATGTCTTTTAACCCAGAATCTCTATGCGGAGGAGGTTGGGAGGCCATCTGTAAATGATAATAATTAATAAGTAATATTGAACTATAATTGAAGTTTAAATTGATGAACGAGTAAACGACTAGCCAACTCATGAGAATAGTTGATTGAAAATACAGACTATATATCCAAAACCCAAAAATACATAAGAAATTAAGAATACATCATCAAAATTCTAATGAAACATCAAATCTATTGCCAAAATGATCGGCGGCCTGGCTTATAATCATTTCTTGGATTTCGCCTCCGATAGATGGATGCAAGATAATTTGTACAATAGTGATGCCATGTCATATACTGCTGGTGCCACTCTATAAACTCTCTCACATATTGCTTATACTCTGGTCCTGACACCCCAACCAAATGTCCAATCATCGGATACTGTGTATATAAAGCGATGGTGACCCCTCTATCTGTTTGAGGATATACAACTGCACTTTCAGTTATCGGATGATCATATCCATATGGATACAGTTGATATCCCTGAGGCTGAGGCTGAGGCTGAGATTGAGAGCCATAAGAACTACCGCTCTAGTCAGGATATCCATATGGAGAGTAGAAAATCCCACCGGCGCCCAGTTGGCTATAAGGTTGACTATATGGGTCACTAGTCTGCCCCTGACCATAATTGTATCCACCGTATCCGCCACTGCTCGTGCTCATCTCATCAAACTGAGACGATAATGAGTCAACCTCTTGGCTCCAATGAGTAGATGTGGAGCTATCTCTATCAGTCTGTCTCGGAGAACCTCGTCTACGCTCATAATGTCTTGCCCTCTTCTGTCGTGGATCAGCATGATCACGATCCTGAGTAGCATATTCGAACTGATCTTCTCCAGTAAATGGGCTTAACGGTCTCTGTGATCCCGAAGCACCACCACCACTGCTCCCACCGTCACCGCCACTGCCACCACCACCACTGCCCCCACCGCCAGAAACATCATCACTACCACTATGACTATCATCGTCATCCTCATCGGTGCTTACTGCTACGAGCTTGCGTCTCTAGGTCTGCAACATCTACACCCATCTGTGAGGCGATGTATAGGCTCGGTCTACCTAAGGGGGTGTCCATGGTTAGAGATCCCAACTCCTTAACCCACTCATATAGTGGGTCCTCCTCTGCGTCTCCAGAAAAAATATCACTAAGATCGATCGGCCCCATGTCCCTGTCCTCTCCTTCTTTCAAATTTCTTATCATCATTCGTAAATTGTAATGCACGCGTACAAGTTTCTCTAACCTCTCATGCCCCAGCCTGTTCCTTCTTTTAGTGTGGATCAACCCGAAAATTTTGCCCAAAATTCCGCTCCGAAAGTGACATTTGGCGGAAATTTCGGGCCAAATCCACCGAAAGCAGATTCCCTACCGCCAAATGTCATATTTCCCGAAATTTCGCACGAAATTTTCGCAAAAGCTGCACTGTCGTCGCTTTCGGTCGCCACGTGCAGCGTGCGCCCCAGCTGTCGCCTGAGTTCAAAATATCGCAATTTTTCGGCGAAATCTCGTGCGAAATATCACGAGATTTTGTCGAAATATTCGTGTCGGAGCTGTCAAATCCAGCCGCCCCCACGTGAGGTGGGCCCCGCTGTCGACAGAACTATTCGTGCGATATTTCGCACGATATTTCGTGAAATATCGCGACAGACTGTCATCTCACAACAGCCCCACGTGAGGCGGGCCCCGCTGTCGGTCGAAATACCGCGATATTTCGCGAGGCTGATGTTTCGTGCGAAATATCGCGAGATTTACACATTTTCGAACTGCTCGATACTGCAGGCTCGATTTCGAATTGGGTTTTCACTGATCCGAGATATTTCGCGATATTTCGCGAAATATTTTGATTTTTTGTACCGTGCTCACATACCCACTGAAGAGGATTTCTTTATGTTAAGTTTAATTTTTAATGTAGGCCACGATATAGAAACATATAGCAACTCATTTTTCCTTAATGGTTTGAAATATCTTCTGGGACATTCAGAATATACTAGTACATTGTAAGATGATTGTTTGTCGCACTGTGATTTCTGTCCTAGTAAAGGAAAAAAAAATCTTATTCCGCATTTTGGGATGCTGAGTTGGATAACTTAATTTAAAGGCATGTTTTAAATTATGTCGTTCTCTCTGCATGGTTCAAGTTTCAATTTACCCCAAGTATAGTTTTTTGGATGATTATTTATGTGCTTCGTGGTTGAATGTATGGTGGAAAACTATAATTGTTAGAACGGTTGAATGTAAAGTGGAAAATTATAATTGGTAGAACAAAAAGAGCTTTATAATACAAGAACATTAGTTTATAGTATTCAATACCGTTGATAAATGGAATTGATTTCCACCATTTAGAAATTCTAGGTCTTGGCTAAAATAGGTGCTCCAGTTATTTTTGTTGGGAGTTTCATTGCTATTCCTACAGGCATCCATTTGACTCTTCAAAATGGGGTCGGATATGCCAGTTTCTGATCAAAGAAGGCATTTTGGACAAGCCTCGAATAGTAGAGCCATTAGAAGCTTCGAAAGATGATTTATTGGTGGTAAGGTGCAATTTTGTGCAATATTCTGGTCTAAGCAGGCCATCTTTAAGTGTCACCATTTATTGGGTTTTCAAACAGGTGCATCCAGAATCATACTTGAGCAGTTTGAAAAGCAGTCGGAACGTTTCCATCATTATCGAGGTAATTCACATTCATTTCTCATGGAGATTTGTAATTACCTCAGCCATCTGTTAAATTTTTTCCGACTTTTTATTGGGTTTTGTATTATAACCTCTTTTTAATGATTTCTTTAAGTGTATATGAGTTACTCATGGTCATGGACTGTTATGTAGCACTAACCAGTATCATTCGAATACTAGGGTTGCAATAGTTTTCCACTTCTATTTGTAGTCTAATCCCTTGAGGTCATAACAAATAATGAAATAAACAGTTAGTCTTGCGAAACAGCGTTTGATATTTATACAATGAAGAATTTCCTTTAAGATGATATTTTTAATTTGCTCTAGCAACCAGTGAATCTGTTGTTCTTTTCTTTCTGAAGTCTCCACTTTTGCTCATGAACGCATAATAATAACCTAACCAACATTTGGAGATGAAACAGGCATGACAATAAATTCCCACATTCATATACAACAGAGTGAACGACCTTACTTCCTCTGTTTCCATGTGAAACAGAGGGTAACAAGCTCTCTTCTGCATGCGGACAGGACCAGAGGAAAAAAGGGGGCCCGACTAGTAACTGCTTGAGAGAGAGAGAGAGAGAGAGAGAGAGAGAGAGAGAGAGAGAGAGAGAGAGAGAGAGAGAGAGAGAGAGAGAGAGAGATGGTGCTCGTTTTCTTTGCTCGTGCTCCTCTTTGATCCTCGTCTTCTTCTATTCTTGTCTTCTTCTTCTTCACTTGTTCTTCACGGGGAAACAACGACAACAGGGTTGTAGGCATAACCATGATCCGTCGAGAAAACAAAGTTTTTCATCGTCTTCCGTTGCGCTCTCTCGATCTAATCCTTTACCTCTATCAGGCCCACCCGTCAGTACTCGAACCAGTCCTTAGGGAGATTCACCACAAGCCCCCAAATTCAGACAATGTTCTGTCGCGATACGTCGGTCTTGGACCAGGCAACAGGGAGACTAATTACAAGTCTCCCAATTAGGACTTCTTTTGAAGACTCAACACGTCGGTGCCGGAGAGAGAGAGAGAGAGAGAGAGAGAGAGAGAGAGAGAGAGAGAGAGAGAGAGAGAGAGAGAGAGAGAGAGAGAGAGAGAGATGGTGCTCGTTTTCTTTGCTCGTGCTCCTCTTCGATCCTCGTCTTCTTCTATTCTTGTCTTCTTCTTCTTCTTCATTTGTTCTTTACGGGGGCCCGACTGGTAACTGAGAGAGAGAGAGAGAGAGAGAGAGAGAGAGAGAGAGAGAGATGGTGCTCGTTTTCTTTGCTCGTGCTCCTCTTCGATTCCCGTCTTCTTCTATTCTTGTCTTCTTCTTCTTCTTCACTTGTTCTTCATGGGGAAACAACAAAAACAGGGCTTCTGTCGTCGATTGATCACAAGCGAAGAATTAGTGTTGAAAGAGATAACAAGGGGGAGAAGACAAGAAGAGGGGGAAGATTCGGAGTCCACTGGATTTGAGGAATCAACCTTTGATGGATTCCTACCTAGGAAACCCTAGACGAAGCTCGGAAACATCTTCAATTTTTTTATTTAATTCCATCATAAATAAAACAAAGGATCTACACCTTTATATAATAAGCGAGATTACTTGCTTGAGTTCCCACATGCGACTTGGTTGGGACTAAAAAAAACAAAAACAGTGACTTGCGTAACAAGTATTAATTTTTTCTAATTAAATACGATAAAAATTAATTAAATAATGTGATAAAAGATAAGCCGGTCTTCAGGGGTCGGTCGTAAGTGGAACTGCTGCGGTTGTCGGGTCTGGTCCCCTTCAGGTAGGAAGTTGGTCTACTTGGTCCTTTTGACATGTGCTTCCATTATTTGATCTCCACTCATAGAAAGAATGCTGACATGCATGTTTCCACTTCATCCTTTCTTGGGCGCTCATCAAACTGTCATTTTTGAATCAGAAGCTCCCTTTAGGGATTTCCAAGCCTCCTTTGCAGTTTTTGGGCGATCCAAGTTAGTGCCTGTAAGATACAGTGATTTCCTCCTTTCTTCAATATATGGACACATGGGATGACCTGATATGTTCTTTTCTCTGTCCATTCTTCCACTCTTCCAACACTCAGGTAATTCTTCTAGTCCATAAGTCTCTTTTCTTTTGCTCTCTTCTTTGTACTTATTTATATGTTTTTGGCATTATATTCTTCCCTAGGCCTCCTGCTTTCAATGTTCGTGCCTAATTTTCAATGTGCATGAATAGTGAATAAACAGAAACCCGATATTCTCTAAGTAGCATTTTCATGTGTCCAGTTGAGTCCTAATTAGTTTAGTTAATGCCATATTTTTATTCCAATTGTATATATTGTGCATTTTTAGCAATCTATTTTTTTTTGCTACCTTTTTTGGGATTTAACTTCTTTTTCCTTCCTTTGCAGCGATTTCATGTTTTCATGGAATTAGTCCATTGGATGTTCATCATGCTCATGCAGAAATCACTTCCTTTAAAGTTTGTTAGGAGATGACGGCTAGGGTTTGGAGAGGAATGGAATACTCTCTATTGAGGGACTCAAGCCCAATATATATGTACATGTATGACCATACAACCCGACCCGACTGTACATGTAACCCGACCTATCTCTATACATTAACACTCCTCCTCAAACTCACGGTGGATCATGAACCGAGAGTTTGCCGATAAAATGCCGGAAGCGAGCAATCGTAAGAGGCTTCGTCAGAAAATCAGCAGTCTGCTCCGATGATGGAATAACTGGCAAGGAGATGGTATGGTCGAGAAACTCTTGGCGAACGTAGTGACAATCAACCTCAATGTGTTTTGTGCGCTCGTGGAAGACCGGGTTGCTAGCAATCTTTATAGCACTCCGGTTGTCACAGAAGAGAGGCGTGGGCTCGGATATCACAACTCCCAAGTCAAACAGAAGGCGGCGAAGCCAGACAATCTCTGCGATGGTGGAAGCCATAGCCCTGTATTCGGCTTCGGTGCTGGAGCGAGCAACAGACTCCTGTTTCTTGCTGCGCCACGAAATAAGAGAATCACCAAGAAACACACAGTATCCGGTAGTAGAGCGGCGAGTGGCTACATCTCCTGCCCAATCTGCATCGGAGTAGGCACGCAACACCAACGGAGAGGTGGAGGAAAACAGTAGTGAACGGGTGAGGTGCCTCGGAGGTAGCGGATAATCCGAAGGACAGCTGCATAGTGAACTGAGCGTGGAGCCTGAACAAACTGACTGATAATACCAACAGCATGGGCAATGTCTGGCCGGGTCATAGTGAGGTAGACGAGCATCCCAACCAGCCTCTGGTAGCGGGAGACATCCTGGAGTGGCTCACCATTTGTAGCTAGAAGCTTCAAATTGAGCTCCATGGGTGTGTCAGCAGTGCGAGAGTCAGTAAGAGCAGCATCAGCAAAGATGTCGGAAATGTACTTTTGCTGGGAGACCAACAGACCACGAGCTGACCGGGCAATCTCGAGGCCCAAAAAGTAGCGAAGAGAGCCCAGATCTTTCATCTCAAACTGACGCTGGAGGTGACGCTGAAGGGATGCTATGGTGGCACTGTCATCCCCGGTGATGATCATATCATCCACATAGAGAAGAAGAACTGCAATACCCTGACTGGAGGAGCGAGTGAACAGGGCATAGTCGGAGTGGCGCTCAACAAACCCGGCGGCCAGGACTGCACTAGGGAATCGCTCAAACCAGGCACGAGGGGCCTGCTTGAGCCCATAGATGGCTCGGCGCAAACGACACACGTGCCCTGGAGGAACTGAAACGCCTGGAGGAGGAGCCATGTAGACTTCCTCGGAGAGATCACCGTGGAGGAACGCATTGGTGACATCCATCTGATGGAGAGGCCACCCTCGAGCAGCTGCCACAGCTAAGAGGGTGCGTACAGTAGTCATCCGAGCAACTGGAGCAAACGTCTCCTCGTAATCAATCCCATACTCCTGGGAGAAGCTACGAGCAACGAGGCGGGCCTTGTGCCGCTCAATGGATCCGTCAGGTCGAGTCTTGACCTTGAATATCCACTTGCAGCTAACAGGCACCACATCTGAGGGACAAAGCACCAAATCCCATGTCTAGGTCCGCTGAAAAGCCTCAAGCTCAACTGACATGGCCTGCCGCCACTCTGGGTGTAAAGCTGCCTCACGGTATGACTGGGGCTCCCGGTGGGTGTGAAGTGTGGTAAGAAAAGCCTGATAAGCTGGAGAATAGGAGGCAATGACAGAGTAGCCAGAGGAGTTAGGAGAGTCAGAGGTAAAGGCAGAGTATAGCCAAACCTGTCCGGAGAGTAGTCATATCTGTCAGGAGGGTGATGTTCGCGCGCCGGGTAGCGCCGAACAGGAGCAGGATCCACGACCGGGGAGGAGGGGGGCAGCAGCATCAGGCGAGGGAGTACCAGTGTGAACCGACTCTGGAGGAGGAGCTGCAGACCGACAAACATAGACATGAGTAACGGGTGGTGGTGGAGGTGGCGAGGGAGACTGAGGAGGTGGTGGTGGTGGTGGTGGAGGTGGCGGGGAAGATGGAGGTGGAGTAGGCGTGGGTGGGGCAACAGAAAACGGGGGTAGAACGGGGATGTGGAGATGTGATGAAGGCGAGGAGGGCGACGCAGGAGGCAAGGAAAGATCCCGAGACTCAGGGGAAAAGTACGGGACATCCTCAACAAAGGAAACGTGACGGGAGACACGGATCCGGCGAGCTAAGGGATCGTAACAACGATACCCCTTGTGCTCCTGACTGAGCCCCAAGTGAACACACCTAACAGACCTCGCAGAGAGTTTGGTGCGCTCATGGGGAGGAAGAAGAACGAAGCACGTGCAGCCAAACGTGCGAAGAAGAGAGTAGTCAGGTGGGCTGGAGTGGAGGCGCTCATATGGGGTGGCACCGGACAGAGCAGATGACGGAGTGATATTGATGAGGTGGACAACCGTCATGACAGCTTCAGCCCAGTAAGAGTGAGGAACAGATGCAGAGAGAAGCAAGGCTCGTGCGGTCTCAAGGACATGACGATGCTTGCGTTCGGCAACGCCGTTCTGCTCATGGGTATGGGGACAGGATTGCTGGTGAAGAGTGCCGTGAGATTGAAGAATCTCACGCATCTTAGAGGAGAGATACTCCTTGGCACAATCAGACCGAAAGGTCTTGATGCGCCGACCAAACTGAGTGTGTATCATAGTGGTGAATCTCCTAAAGATGTAAGGGACTTCAGACCGATGACGCATAAGATAAACCCAGGTGCACCTAGAGTAGTCATCGATAAAACACACATAGTACATGTAACCCGAAATGGATGCAACAGGTGTATGACCCCAAATGTCCGAATGTACTAAATCAAATAAAGCATCAGATTGGGAAGCACTAGCAGAGAATGGAAGAGCTAGATGCTTTGCCAGTCTACAACCCGTACAAACAAAGAGAGGGGAGAAGGACGCTCGACCCAAAGCGCCCGAACGGAATACGCTTTTGAGTCGATCACTCGATATATGACCTAATCTTCTGTGCCACAGGTCGGCATCAGAGGTAACAGACATGACAGACGCAACAAGAACGGAAAACACATGTAGATGGTCCAGTTGGTAAAGTCCTCCTGCTCTACGGCCCAGCCCAATCCTCTGACCCGTCCGCGAATCCTGCACAACACAAGCAGAAGGGGTGAAGGTGACAGTCAGGCCAGAGTCGCAAAGAGAACTAATAGAGATCAGATTAATGTTAAGACGGGGGGCATGATGGACATGGGGTAGGGTCAAGCGACCAGAAGGGTCAGAGGTAGTAGTGACGGATCCACATTGCGGAATAGGGACGAGAGTCCCATCCGCAGTGCGAACCTCCTGGTGGGTGGTAGTGGGAGAATAGTCAGTGAGGATAGTGGAGTCAAAGGTGAGGTGACAGGAGACACCCGAGTCGAAGATCCATGGAGCAGTAGTACCCGGAGTGACAGAGAGACTGTGAGCTGCCGAAGAGTTGGTGGAGGTGAGGTATCGAAGCAGTAACTGCTCAAAGCGCTGGAGGCGGTCGGAGTAAGACCGAAACTGAGCAGAAGTACCCGGAGTGGCAGAGAGACTGTGATCTGTCGAAGAGCTTGTGGAGACGAGGTATCGCAACAGTAACTCCTTAAAGCGCTGGAGGCGGTCGGAGTAAGACCGAGACGGATCAGGAGTGGTGGTAGGCGGTGCTGGAGTAGGGAGATCAGCAGCAGCAGCAGTTTCGCCATCATGGCGGAGGAGACCCTGACGACGTCCACAGTCGACTGATGTGGTGGAGGGACGTGGCCCGAGAATACCATTAAAACGAGGAGACGGAGGGACTCGACGATCAGCGACGGTGTGCAGGCAGTATAGAGATGGGTCGGGTTGGTGGAAGAAGGGGGGGGCTGTCGGGCGGGTGGAGGAGGGGGCCGGGGGGCTGTCGGGCGGCGGAAGGGGGGCCGGCGGGGTGGGCAGGTGGAGGAGGGGGGTCGGGCGGGTGAGGAGGAGGGGCGGGGGGGGGGGGGGGGGGGGGGGGGGGGGGCTGATCGGGTGAAGGGAGGAGGGGGGGCGATCGGGTGAATGGAGGCCGGAGGGGGAGGTGCTGCCGGAGGGGGAAGACAGTCGTCGTCGTCGCCGCGCGGGAGAACCCTAGAGCTCTGATACCATGTTAGGAGATGACGGCTAGGGTTTGGAGAGGAATGGAATACTCTCTATTGAGGGACTCAAGCCCAATATATATGTACATGTATGACCATACAACCCGACCCGACTGTACATGTAACCTGACCCATCTCTATACAAACACGCGATCTAGTGT